>SJYX01007551.1:167439-208240 GCA_006410675.1 Oreotragus oreotragus
ATTTTTCAGAACTATGGCCACAGTTCTTCCAATAATTAGCTGTGAGACACTGGATAAATCACTTCCTCTTCTTTAAGCTCTTTTTGTTTTTTAATGGTGCAATGAAGAGGTTGGGTAAAATTAATAAGTTTCCCTCCCATACAAAGTATGATTATCTTTCAACCAACTACATTCATGGAGTGGATACACAAAAAGAGTTAGTGAAAAGAGTAGTTTAAAAATTTACTTAGATGTTTGTGCTCAATGATATTAATGAATATTAATGACATCATTTAGCATACATCTTAATCAGACTCCAGAGTGTGAGGGAAATGGCCATATGATGAGTCGCTGAGGAAAAGCAATGGAAGATTTTGCATTCTGCAAACTGGTTTTTGGAGATGCAAAAGTGATGGAAAATCTTTGCTCAGGCTTCTCCCCTCCCTTCCTCTCCCTTTTTCCCTTCCTTTGCTTCTTTTCCCTTCCCTCCTTCCTTCTTTCTTTTTCAAAAATCTGTTTGACTACACGCAGTCTATTTGCATTTACAGACTTTTCCCATAGCTTTTGCTGTGTCTGTGTTCAGGGATTTGTGTTTCGGGTTAAACTGGATATTCTTCTTAGCACCTGATGGATGCTTTCAAAACCAAGCACTGGTTTTATGTAATGGCTTTTTCTGTTTGATTTATGTCTAATGTTCTTTGTTTTGTGATTCTAAGATCTTTGAGTTGTTCCGTATGGACTTTAATGCCAATAATACTAGCTCAAAGTCCAATCAAATGAAGTTACTATTTCAGTGTGGAGAAAAGAAGGAAAATGTTGAATTCTGAACCTGGGAAGAGAGCTATTCACAGACTATGTTCACTTCCTCTTTCTTTCTATTGATTTGTTTCTTACTTACTTAGCCTAATAACATAACCTCACTAAGACAGAGATAGTCTATATATATATTTGTTAATAATCTCTTTTAAATTGTATGACCCAAAGAAATCTCAATTTATGGAACCAATTTTTTAAAAGTTCTGTGAAGAAACTTAAAAAAAATGTGATTCAAATGATTTACTATATAATTGAAAAGGTTATAATCATTTACTGTAAGTCGAATGATCTACAGTGCCAGCATGAAAAATTGTGATTTTACCTATATATTTTTTATTTTTTAGGTATTTTGTTCACATGTTTCTGTGTTACTGTTAAGAAAACAGTAAAGAAGTGTTTTCCAGAAGATGTAGCCCAGCAAAATTTAATTGTATCAAATACTGAAGGACCTGGAGAAGAAGTGATGGTAAATCAGATTTCACCTTTTTGGGTATGGTAGTTTAATGAGGCTGTGCTGTGCTTCGTCATTCAGTCTAGTCCAACTCTTTGCAACCCCATGGACTTGTAGCCCCACAGGATCCTCTGCCCGTGGGATTCTCTAGGCAAGAATACTGGAGTGGGTTACCATTCTCTTATCCATCAAACCCAGGTCTCCTGCATTACAGGCAGATTCTTTACCATCTGAGCCATCAGGGAAGCCCAAATTCAATGATAACAGTTGATTATTATGTAAAATAGTAATAATGATAACCTGCATGCAAGCTAAGTTGCTTCACATATCCAACTCTGTGCGGCCCTATGTGGACTGCAGCCTGCCAGGCTCCTCTGTCCATGAGATTCTCTAGGCAAAAATAGTAAAGTGGGTTGCCTGTCCTCCTCCAGGGGATTTCCTTGATCCAGGGATCAAACCAGGGATCTCTTAAACCTGCCTGCCTTGGAAATGGGTCCTTTAGCACTAGCGCTACCTGAAAAGCCCAAATAATGATAACAGCTAATGCTCCTGAGAAATCTGTATGCAGGTCAAGAAGCAACAGCTAGAACCGGACGTGGAACAACAGACTGGTTCCAAATTGGGAAAGGAGTACAAAAAGGCTGTATGTTGCCACCCTGCTTATTTGACTTATATACAGAGTACATCATGAGAAAAGCTGGGCTGGATGAAGCACAAGCTGAAATCAAGATTGTCTGGGAAAATATCAATAACCTCAGATATGCAGATGACATCACCCTTATGGTACAAAGTGAAGAGGAACTAAAGAGTCTCTTGATAAAAATGAAAGAGGAGAGTGAAAAGCTGGCTTGAAACAACATTCAAAAAACTAAGATCATGGCATCTGGTCCCATTACTTCATGGCAAATAGATGGAGAAACAATGGAAACAGTGACAGACTTTTATTTTCTTAGGCTTCAAAATCATTACGGATGGTGACTGCAGCCAGGAAATTATAAGATGCTTGCTCCTTGGAAATAAAGCTATGAAAAACCTAGACAGCATATTAAACAGCAGAGACATTACTTTACTGTATAGTCAAAGCTATGTTTTTTCTAGCCATGTATGGATGTAGTCATGTATGGATGTGAGAGTTGGACTATAAAGAAGACTGAGCGCTAAAGAATTGATGCCTTTGAACTGTGGTGTTGAAGAAGACTCTTGAGAGTCCCTTGGACTGAAAGGAGATCAAAGCAGTCAATCCTAAAGGAAATCAACCCCGAGTATTCATTGGAAGGACTGATGTTGAAGCTGAAGCTCCAATATTTTGGCCACCTGATGCAAAGAGCTGACTCATCGGAAAAGACTCTGATGCTGGGAAAGATTGAAGGCAGGAGGAGAAGGGGATGACAGAGGATGAGATGGTTGAATGGCATCACCAGCTTGGTGGACATGAGTTTGAGCAAGCTCCAGGAGTTGGTGATGGACAGGAAAGCCTGGCATGCTGCAGTCCATGCAGTAACAGAGTCAGACATGACTAAGTGACTGAAATGAACTGAATACTTTCGAGCACTTACTAAGCTAAACAGGGGCTTCCCTGGTAGCTCTGCTGGTAAAGAATCCACCTGCAATGTGGGAGACCTGGGTTTGATCCCTGGGTTAGGAAGATCCCCTGGAGGAGGGTATGGCAACACAATAACAAAGCATGACAAAATTAATGTAACTAAATTGAAATTTATTGTCTCACAGTTCAGAAGGCTAGAGATTAGAGATTAGGTGTTGACAGAATCCTACTCCCTCTGAAAGTGCTAGGATTCTATTACACTTCTCCCTCCCAGCTTTTGGTAATTCTTTGGCTTATGATATCACTGATTGAGTCTTCATATGGCTTTGTGTGTGTGTGTGTCTGCGTCCAACTTTCCCCTTTTGGATTAGAGACCCATCTTACTTGATTAGGACCTTGTCTTAATTTAACTAATTGCATCTCAAAATGACTCTATCTTCAAATAAGATCATATTCTGAGACACTTGAGGGTTAGGACTTTAACAATTTAATTGGGGTGGGGGGATGCGATTTAACATATAACACCAATGATATGAGTATTATTATTATCTTGATTTTATGTATGGGTAATTAGAGAGCAGTTGAGTAATTTGCCCTTGTGAAAGTGAAAGTTGCTCAGTCATGTCTGACTCTTTGCAACCCCATGAACTATGCAGTCCATGGGATTCTCCAGGCCAGAATACTGGAGTAGATAGCCTTTCCCTTCTCCAGGGGATCTTCCTAACACAGGGATCGAACCCAGGTCTCCCACACTGCAGGCGGATTCTTTACCAACTGAGCCACAAGGGAAGCCCAAGAACACTGAAGTGGGTAGACTATCCCTTCTTCAGGGGATCTTCCTGACCCAGGAATTGAACTGGGGTCTCCTGTATTGTAGGCAGATTCTTAACCAACTGAGCTATCAGGGAAGCCCTCAGATTTACCCCTATGAGATTTGCCCACGGTGGGAAATAAATGAAAGAAAACTGTTCGTTACAATTTGATTTATTTATTTTAGGATGCAAATATTAGACTCCCCACACAGACATCCAACGTTTGTGACACAAGCATGTCTGTTGGCACCCTTGGTGGCCAAGGAGTCAAAACACAGCAAAGTTTTGAGATGGTCAAAGGCGGCTACACTTTGGATGCCAACAAAGGAGGTGGACATCAGACCCTGGAATCTGTTAAGGGGGTGACGGACACTGGCAGATACACATACAGTGACTGGCACAACTTTACCCAACCTCGGCTTGGTGAAGTAAGTGCCAGTGTCTTCATCTTCATTTTTTCACATGAAAGTTAAACTCTGTTTATAAATCAGGATTTCCCCAAAGTTTCACTCCTTATACATCTGGAGCTCACCACTTTTTTCATGTTGAATTATCATAGATACATGGATATTAGATCCAAACCCAAAGAGAAAAATGACCTTGTATCAATTTTTAAAATAAGGTTTCCAAAACTTGACCTAGGAGTGGCATATGTAGGCATTTCTCTACTTTAGTAAGTATAAAAAGACTCAGCAGCAGCAGCAGCACAGCTTCTTTCCTAAAAATTGCCAGGAAAGTCACCTAGAGTGAAATGTTACAGGGCACTACGTGGATCACAAATTATCAATATTCTTAGTATGCTGAAATCCTCCATGTGATTATGAAATCTTAATGATCGCCATCAACCAGACAGATCATTAAGCTTTTATTTTGGGTTTTAGTTCCTCATTTTATGTTCAGATCAGTCAATGTAGATAGGTATTAGCCAGTTAAATATATTATTATAAGCATGTAATAATGTATAAACATAAGGGTCACAGCTTATATTTGTTTCCCCTAAATATGTAAAAAAGTTGTAGACACATGTCAGTGATACAAATCTCATGTTTAAATGGGAAATTGTAAGCTAGTTGTGTGATGCATGTGGAGCTTTAGTTTTTATCAATGTGTTCAGTAGGAGCATTTATATATTTGCTATATTTTAAGAATGAATATAATACAGACCAATCATGTGCATTTTTTACATGTAGGAATCCATTAGAGGACACACTCTGGTTAAAAATTAAACAGTAAAAGGTAAATCAAAGCCATTATTTTTAAGCTACTACATTTAGGTGTTTTTTTAAAAATAATAATAAAATGTGCTCTTTCTCGACACAGAAGGTGTATCTGTGCGGACAAGACGAGGAACACAAACTCTGCGAAGACTACGTTCGCTCCTATAACTATGAAGGGAAAGGGTCCCTGGCCGGCTCAGTGGGCTGCTGCAGCGATCGGCAGGAAGAAGAGGGGCTTGACTTCCTGGATCATCTGGAACCCAAATTTAGGACGCTAGCGAAAACATGTGTAAAGAAATAAAATGTGCCTTTTAATAGCATAACATCTACCACCACATATGTAGGCGTTTGCTGAATGTAAAACAATAGCAGGATCTGCTAAAGTATTTGTTTATGGAGGTAAACCTCCAGTTGTGTATAGATAAGGCTCCCTTAAATTCTCCTTGTCTGAGATAACTTTTGTCTTCTCTAGAAATCAGTGTTTCATTTGTTAATTTCCTTTTCTATGCATGTACATTTTCTTGCCCTTTCCAGGCCTGCACTATGTTCTTTCTCACACCTTCTGTTTGAAAACTTCTGTTACTTGGTATGCTCTGGAAGAGTATGTGAGGGAGTCAGGGATTGTGGAGATTAAAGAAAAATACATTGTTATTTTAGATGAAAATGAAATATTTTCTTCAGAATCTTGGGGACACTTATGCTTTTAGAAGTATTGTTTTTGGTGGTACAGAATTGCTTCCTTTACCTAAATGGCTCTGTGCTGAAGAATTTTTTATGCATTCTCTGATGCAATCTTTGATTTGGTGAATAAGAGCTCATCTTTCACTGTGTTTTCACCCTGTGGAGATGCTCCCAGCTTGATCCTGGGATCTCTGTTGATGTGGATGCGTTATCAGATTCCTACAGGTTCTAGAATTGTTGGAAAGATGTGGACCAGAAGAGGCTCACAGAAGTTTGAGTCATTGAGATTTTTCTAAAAAAGCATTTCCATGAAAGAATTGCAGCCTTAATGCCCACAGGTTGACTGAAACACGCAAATCTGTTCTGTTGGCCCACCATGATGTATTATTACTTTTTAAAAATGTAAATATCTTGGCAAGGACATGTTCTCTCTAGTTTGACACCATCCCACCATCCTCAAGCATTTGAGTAACTAGACCAGTAGGCATTAGGCTTACAACCCTGATAGCCCTTTGAATATGCTAAACACTGAATGGCTATCCATACTGGAATGGATACTCAGGCTACATTGGTAGTCACTTTCAGAAAATGTTAAATAAGAAAAAGTGTCTGGCATATATATGTTAAAAAACTGAAATGTGTTAACTCAGTTCTTACCAAACATTTGTTGAGTGATGCTTNTGAATGGCTATCCATACTGGAATGGATACTCAGGCTACATTGGTAATCACTTTCAGAAAATGTTAAATAAGAAAAAGTGTCTGGCATATATATGTTAAAAAACTGAAATGTGTTAACTCAGTTCTTACCAAACATTTGTTGAGTGATGCTTGATAAAAGAATGAAAACATGAGTTAATGAGCTATTTTGAATACATAGCATTTTAATAAGATATTCTATTTTATTAACTTAGAGAAAAAACATATATTTTAATAATATTTTAATTTTTTGTGCCAAATACTATAGATTCATAAAACAATAGCAGTATATATCACAAGGAAATTTTTCATTCAGACAAAAAAACTTTTTTCATCTTTTAGCTACTTAATCTTCAAAAAAAAAATGAGTGACTAATTTTCTTAAATCTGTCTCTTATACACANAAGATATTCTATTTTATTAACTTAGAGAAAAAACATATATTTTAATAATATTTTAATTTTTTGTGCCAAATACTATAGATTCATAAAACAATAGCAGTATATATCACAAGGAAATTTTTCATTCAGACAAAAAAACTTTTTTCATCTTTTAGCTACTTAATCTTCAAAAAAAAAATGAGTGACTAATTTTCTTAAATTTTGTGAAGTATTCTCCTTCTTAGTCACAGGATCTAAATAAAGATGTTTCTTGAAATGAAATTGAATAGTAGAGCAGAATAAATAAATAGTTTTAGTAAGTAAAATTTTTATTTTAAAAGGTGTCCTCTATGTATTATTTTTATGGGCATTGTCAGTAAAATAATTTTGGAGAGTAATGCAGCTGTTATCTGGTTTACATGTTATTCTGACAATGATGCTAGTTTTGAAATTTTGTAATATTAAAATTTTGGAAATATATCATAATAAAGTTCTAAGTTATATTTTTGAACATAGGTGCAGAATGTTTGCTGAGCAATTAAAAATAATTANAGCTGTTATCTGGTTTACATGTTATTCTGACAATGATGCTAGTTTTGAAATTTTGTAATATTAAAATTTTGGAAATATATCATAATAAAGTTCTAAGTTATATTTTTGAACATAGGTGCAGAGTGTTTGCTAAGCAATTAAAAATAATTAGTTGAACATTAGCTTACATGTTTGTTTATGTCTTCGTATTTCTTAAATTTAAGTGTGAAAGAGAAAATTTGTATCTGAACATAAGGTACAAATAAAGGCCAAAGGCTGATTTCTCAAATCAACAAGAGAAGATACTTTAAAACTATGACCAGAGTTATTAGAAAGTGTAGGAAATGAATTCGTATTAAGGAATTTTGACTATTTTAAGATGTTTCAAAATATCATTAAAATGTATCTCATAGAAGAACTATGATATCTTTTGATTTATTTAGGAATTTCAAAGTTATTCTCTAGTTACACTCAAAATCAAATGTTAATTGTATGATTAATAAAGTTTATGAAACTCTGCTAGACAGTTTATGAATTTAGTTAATAGGATATTGTATATTATGAATTATTTCATGTATGTTAATTTTCACTTAATTGTTGGTAAGTTAATCATTTTGAATTGTTTTCAATAATGAAATCTGTAGTTATGGAAAACATACAATTAAAACTTTCTTATCAAGATCTCAAACTATTTCATGTGAAAACCTTGATGGAAACTCCAAAATAGAAAATTGGCATATTTGTTATAAATGAACTTTTGTTAAATACTTTCTTAACTTTATTGAGCTTTTAATTCCTCCTAGCTTTTTAAAAACCATTTTGTAAAACTTGATATCTATGCATGTGTTTACTTTTAGAGAATGGAATATGCTGTTATTTGGAAAATATTCACAATAGTTGTTCTAGAGTTGAGGATTTTCGTTATCATAGAGAGGAAAAGCTAACTTTTTTTGTTGTGTGTTAATCATACAAATCCTGTACTACTTGGTATTCCTCAATTAGATTAATGAAACAAACTGTATATATTGCTGCATATTTTTGGTCTCTTTTATCTGCTTTTCTAATAAATCTGAAGGAACATTTTTCATTTGGCCAGACATTGCATTTGTCTTACTACATGGTCCTATTAAAGAAAAGAGGACTATTTATAGCAGCAGAAAGCATTACTAAGAATGGATAGACCTTTGCATACTTCATACTGCTACTGCTGCTAAGTCGCTTCAGTCGTGTCTGTCTCTATGCTACCCCATAGACGGCAGCCCACCAGGCTCCCCGTCCCTGGGATTCTCCAGGCAAGAACACTGGAGTGGGTTGCCATTTCCNAAGCATTACTAAGAATGGATAGACCTTTGCATACTTCATGCTGCTACTGCTGCTAAGTCGCTTCAGTCGTGTCTGTCTCTATGCTACCCCATAGACGGCAGCCCACCAGGCTCCCCGTCCCTGGGATTCTCCAGGCAAGAACACTGGAGTGGGTTGCCATTTCCGTCTCCAGTGCGTGAAAGTGAAAAGTGAAGTGAGTCGCTTAGTCGTGTCCGACTCTTAGCGACCCCATGGATTGCAGCCCACCAGGCTCCTCTATCCATGCTTAGTAAATTTGAGAGAGCATAGTTTTAAAAAAATTCTTTGAAACGATAGTGTTGCTTGAGAAGTAAAAACCACACTTGATCTCAAAGCCTTACCACTACAAATGAAATGATAACCACTTTCTAATATATAAATAGAATAATTGTTTAAGAAATGCTATGTGCCAAGTAAATTTATAATATGTATTTCATGCAGGTAGATCAAATTATTTTAAAATCTTTACTTCTTAAAGTGTTTTGAACAATAAGAATAAAATGCATACTATAAAATCAATCTGTAGAGAAGATGTTTATTTACTAATGTTAGAGAAAAAACAATTAAAAAATAAGTGTGACCTCTGTATTTGGCCTGAGAATACATGAGATTTCAAAATGTTTAAAATTTAGTTGTCAGAGTGCAACAGTAAATACCTATAATCATGGAGTGTTTTTATTTGTTCATATTTAGGGACCATTAAATGCTAAAACATGGAATTATTATTAAAAAGAAACTTCAATGCTTCCTTTGAAATACCTGAGTTTTTACCTAGAATTCATACCAAAAATTCAATAGAATTATTTTCTGCCAGGTATAGCTCCAGAAAAACTAAAAGGAACCCTCTGATGCAATGCGGAAATGAAAGAATTTTCTTGTTTTGATTTTGTCTTTCTTAAAATATGTATAAAACTTAGAAATTAAGAGTGAATGACATTTATATAATTCATTTACACAAAATTTAAAATCCAACTTCACAAAGACCTTTTGTCCATACTAGGCATTCCACAAGAGGGACAGATTATTTCTCACCTCTTGGAAATCCATAATGAAATTCTAAACCAGAGGTTCTTAAAGTGTGATTCCTAAACTGGCAGCATCAGCATTGCCTGGGAATGTCCCAGAGATGCTAATTCTTGGGTTCTTCCTCAGATTTACTAAATAAAAACTCTCAGGGGAGGCCCTCCAGGTGTTTGCAGGGTACAAGTTCACCTCTGTACTAGGTCTTTGCCACTCAGTGCTGTTCACAGCACCTGAGAGCAGGTGAAGAAGGTGGATTCAGGCCCTGCCCCAGACCTATTGAATCAGAATCTGCACTTCAGCAAGATCCTCCAGGAAATCCCTCTGTACGTGAAATTTTGACATGCACTGTGTAGACGATCCCTTGATTGGAACCTGAAAAAACTAACAGAAGAGCAACACGATTAGCCAGTTACAGTGAGTGCGCAGATGGTCTCAGACAGCAGGTCTATGGCTGCCAAGGGGGAAAGTCTGTCCCGGCTCACCTCGTGACCCCAGTTCAAGATCAGCTGTCTTCTGTCCACCCACCAGCAGAACCCTCCACCCCACTCTGTGTTGTTCTGTACTTGGATAATTGACTCTCTGTGAATTTTGTACCTTATGGTGCCGTATGTCGGAGAATAAACAATGGTAGACTTTGACATTATTTCTGATCATGTCTAAGCAACAAATTTACCAAATTATGTTTAAAAACCAACTTGAATAACCTGGACAGTTTAAGGAATGCATGCAATACCCTGAGATCATTTCAGCAAATAGGTGTCTTGACATATTCTTTTCTTACTAAGCCAGTTTATCACCACGTACCTTTTTAACTTTTTATTTTTCTGGGTGTAGCTGACTTAGAATATCATAGGTGTGGCTAGGAAGCTGTCAGAACCAGTTGTGTTTTACTGAGTAAACATATTCTTTCATTATTTCTTTTAGTTTCAAACTAGAAAATCAAGCAGATAAAAATGAAAACAAATTTTCAGTTACTTTCATTTTAATAATTTAATATTTATACATGATTGAAGTGAAGTGAAGTGAACTCGCTCAGTCATGTCCGACTCTTTGCGACCCCGTGGACTGCAGCCTGCCAGGTTCCTCTGTCCATAGGATTCTCCAGGCAAGAGTACTGGAGTGGGTTACCATTTCCTTCTCCAGGGGATCTTCCCGACCCAGGGATTGAACCCAGGTCTCCCACATTGGAGGCAGACGCTTTAACTTCCCGACCCAGGGATTGAACCCAGGTCTCCCACATTGGAGGCAGACGCTTTAACTTCCCAACCCAGGGATTGAACCCAGGTCTCCCACATTGGAGGCAGACGCTTTAACCTCTGAGCCACCAGGGAAGCCCCTTATACATGACATTAAATATATAACAAATGGATTTCTCTGGTGGCTCAGAGGTAAGGAATCCATCTGCCCGTGCAGGTGACATGGGTTCCATCCCTGGATTGTGAAGATCTTTTGGAGAAGGGAGTGGCAACCCACTTCAGTATTAGTGCCTGGGAAGTCCCATGGACCAAGG
This sequence comes from Oreotragus oreotragus, assembly GCA_006410675.1. Taxonomy (NCBI): domain Eukaryota; kingdom Metazoa; phylum Chordata; class Mammalia; order Artiodactyla; family Bovidae; genus Oreotragus; species Oreotragus oreotragus. Next base: position 178,422 of record SJYX01007551.1, read on the forward strand.
AGCCTGGAGGGATATAGTCCATTGGGTTGCAAAGAGTCAGATATGACTTATCTACTAAACAACAACAAATATGACAAATACTTATTAAAAATTAAATGTTAATTTGGTGTTGATGTTTTAATATTAAACGTATTTAAAGCTAAATATTAGGGACTTCCCTGGTGGTCTAGTGGTTAAGACTTTGCTCCCAAATTCAGGGAGTGTGGGTTTGACCCTTGAGCAGGGAGCTAAGATCCATACGCCTCACAGCCAAAGCACCAGAACCGAAACAGCAGAAACAACATTGTAACAAATTCAATAAAGACTTCAAAAATGGTCCACATCAAAAAAAATCTTAAAGAAAATAAAGTTAAATAATTATTAAGGAGACATTTGACACTGACAAACATATATCCCTTGATAGCTCGTGAGAGTCCACTGGGGCACCCTGGTGATTGTCTACCAACTCTCCCCTAACCTAGCTATTTCTTACAGATAGAGCTTAATTTCATTTGCCATTGCTATAGGAGACCATTATGTCCCAATCCAAATTCTGGTCAGTGAGAAGTAAGTGAATTGCTGTGTCTGAAATTTTTGAGTAGGTGTTTTAAAGGAGCTGATTTAGCTGGAAGATGTCTTTAGTTTTCGTGTTTGTTTTGTTTCCCTCAGTTGCATTTCATGATTTCTGGAACACAGATGTGATGTCCGGTGCTCAAGCAGCCATCTTCTGATGCTGCAAATTGGAAACCATGAGCCACTTGTTGAGAGTGGTAGAGCACAAAGACAGAAGGAGCCCGGATCCCTCGCGGCTTTGTGGAGCCTGGACTTCACGCCTCTAGACTTGTCCACTTGAGTGAATAAAGCTTTCTATGTTTAAGCAAAGCAATTTTAGATTTTCTGTTAAAGTAGCTAGTCTAATCTGATATAGGGAGAATAGAGGGTGGATAGAAATAATTGTTTTACTTAAGTCATGATTCAATAAAATTAAAATTAACCTGCATTGGGAACTCATTTTCTTTAGGCTAAGATATCAAAAATGGTTGATTCTGAAGATAGTTCAGTGTTCTCTGAACAGTCCCGAGACAAAATAAAGTATTATTTGTTGTTGTTTTGTTGCTTAATTGTGTCGGACTCTTTTGTGACTCTGAACTGTAGCTTGCCAGATTCCTCTATCAGTGGGGTTTCCCAGGCAAGAATACTAAACTGGGTTGCCATTTCCTTCTCCAGGGGATCTTCCTGTCCCAGGGATCATCTCCTGCTGGACAGGATTCTTTACCACTGAGTCTTACTTGGGGAGTTGGAAGTCCAGAAGGTGTACCTTTTCTGAGTCATTTGAACACACTCTTTTTTTTTTTTTTTTTTTTTTAACTCTTGAAGCCTGACTTTGTCAGAAGCCATGTTTCTAGTAGTAAAGGATCTGGATTCTTCTATTAATCTGGTGTATGATCTTTAACAATTCATCAAATCTCATTTACTTCAACTCTTCAGCTATAAAAAGGATTTTACTGTTGATTTTGTCAGCCAAACAGATGTTCTTCAATGCAAGGATGATGTTTCAGCCATCATTGTGTTCTCCCTTACACCTGTGCTTGACAAGGGTTTTTATTTGTTTGCTTGTGTGTATGTTTATAGTATATATACACGACATTTCATATTTAATTGATGCATTTTGTTAAAATCTTTAATGAAAGTATCTTCCCTAATTTTAAAACACACTTTTAAAGATTTAGTATACTATTTCTACTGCTTCAGTCTCTGTCCCTGTAAATCGTGTGATCAAATGGATGTGCTCCCTTAAATCTGAGAGATTCAATGTTTGGTTGCATTGTAATATCCCAAGGCATTGTTTTTTCAGTTAATTACTATAGATATATGCTAAGTCGCTTCAGTCATGTCCAACTCTTTGTGACCCCATGGACTGCAGCCCACCAGGCTCTTCTGTCCACAGTATTCGCCAGGCAGGAATACTGGAGTGGGTTGCCGTGTCTTCCTCCAGGGGATCTTCTTGACCCAGGGATTAAACCTGCATCTCTTATGTCTCCTGCATTGGCAAGTGGGTTCTTCAGCATTAGTGTCACCTGGAAAGCCCCAATTACTGTACAGATAAATAAAAATAAATACAATTTATTTTCTTATTAATCAATCCAATGAATTACATCACAATCTAAAATGCTTCTTATGCCAACTCAACTAGACTTCACAATGAGTAAAGGTGAGTTCAACAAACACAGGAAGTTGAGGAGGTTTCAGCAGGTTAGACAAAGAAGACAACTTTATGGTTTTGCTGTATGACAAATGGTGATTCCATATACTGATTGACTTAGATGGAATTCTATTCTTTCATATTAGAGACTATACAAAAAGATATTTTAAAATCACCTCAGTGAATTAGCTAGGACTTGCATTAGACTACTTGATGACAGAGATAAAGTGGTTTATTTATTTATTTATTTATATTTAAGTCTGCACCATCTGATCCTGCCAGCTCAGGGCATAGTGTCTCCCAGTAGTCCAAGCCAGAACCATGGGCAGCACCCTTGACTCCTTCCCCCACCCCAGTGTCCCACATAGAATTACGGCCAGTTCACTCTACCTCCTAATTATCTCTTAATCAATTACTTATAAAGTGGTTTAAGAAAATCAATAGGTAAAAGTTGATTTTTACAATGTAAAACACGTTTAGAGAGTCTTGGACTTGTACAAAGGCTTCTTAATGTCATCTGTATTCCAGGAGCCTTCTCCTTTTCTGCTCAACCATCCTCTGTACAAGTTGCTTCACAATCACAGAATGGGTAATGCAATGCCAGCCATCACATTTGAGTCTGGAGTAGAAAAACAAAGAAGGAGGAAGACTTTCTTTTTAGGGAACATTTCCAGAGACTTCCTCCAACAAATTCTGCCTACATACACTTTGTAGAACTTAGTCACTTGCCTATCCCTATCTTTAAGAAAGAGTGAGAAATGTGGTATTTCAGGGCACTGTAACTAAGGAAGATGTTTAATAATGATAGGAGGTAATCTGTGGGTGAATAAATGGAAAAATATGGTTTCTCAGTCTTTTTAAAAAAATCTAATTTTAATTTTTCTGGCTGTGCTGCACTGCATGTGGGACAGAGCCTGCAACCCCTGCAGTGGAAACATGGAGCCTTAACCACTGGACTACCAGGGAAGCCCATGGTTTCTTATTCTTAACCAGTATTCTCCTGCTCCAGGCAAATAAGGGGCTTCCCTGGTGGGTTAGACAGTGAAGAATCTACTTGCAATGCAGGAGACCTGGAGTTGATCCCTGGGTTAGGAAGATCCCCTGGAGGAGGGCATTGCAACCCACTCCAGTGTTCTTGCCTGGAGAACCCCATGGAGGAGTCTGGTGGGCTACAGTCTATGGGGTCGCAAAAAGTGGGACATGAATGAGCGACCAATACTTTCACTTTTTTTAGGCAAGTAAGACTCTTAGCCAAATATTTATCCCGTATGTAATAGTTAAGGGCCTACAGAGTAGTTAGGCTGAAGGGTCATGCTCTTTCACTTGTCAAGTTTTAAAAAATATTGCAAAGCATACGTTTTAAAAGTCATACAGGTAAAACCTCAGTCTTTTCAGAGATGAGATTAAAACCTGTTTACATCCTTAAGCCAGATGTGACTTGCAAATTTTGTTGGGGGAGGGCAGGGAGGAGTTGAGGTTGAGGAGAAGAGAAGCTTTTACAGTTGAAAATATTATGAGTAAACTGCTATGTTAGAAAACCAGGACATTTCACTCCACGTGCAAATTTGTCACTTCCCTTGAAAAACTGGCAGGTGTGACAACACTGAGTCCATATTCCCAAAGGCTACCAATTGCTAAGCAGTGATAAGCGACTTCTTGAGGGCCCCTGCCAGCGCCAGTGCCATCTGAGGCTTGCCATTTCTGTCTCAGATAAGAAGGCTGTCAATTGCCATTTATCATGACATTTGTACTATTGTTCTCTGAAGGTAGGTGTAGTGAAGAAAAGAGACATATTTTCTGTGCTTTTATCTTTTCAAAAGCAGAGTAATGAAAAAGGACTGCTTTTTTAAAGCAACCTAATAGTTTATTTTAATTACTTTCCTGCACCCTGCAGGCATTGAAGGTTATAACTGCTTGTACTCCATGACTTTTCAATATAAAATGGATTATGTTGCCATTTGCTGTACAGTGTAATTTGCCTCTTCATTATGTTCATTGTTATTGTCTTCATTCCCATCCTCACATTTGAGTGGAAGCTCTATGAGGGTAGAGATCTTTGTGTCTAGAACAGTGCCTGAAACATGGAAGGAACTCAGTAAGTATTTGTTGGAGACATTATCGAGCCCCTACTATGTGAAAGCATTATAGGATACATATACAAATGTTATCTCAGTGACAAAAATTATTAACATACTTCCAAGTTTAGATGTTTACTCTTCTTTTGACCAATAAGAAAACTGAGGCTGGGAGAGGTTAACTCACTTAAGATCAGACTGCTAGGCTTCCGTAGAGCAAAGATTTAAATCCAAGTCTAAGCAAAGATGACCCCGTGAGCATTGTTCCTGAAATGGCCGTCTTGGGTCCCCAAAGCATTTTAAGCTTATCAGTCCTGAAAGAAAATATGCTTCTTATGAATTTGTGTTAAATATTAACATTTTACATACAACCTTCTGTAATGTAAATTTTGATCTTCACCTGGGACATTTCTGTGTAAAGAGGAAGACACATCATCTTCCTCGCATCAGACCCATTCTCTCCACATCAGAATCAATGGGTTAAATAGATGGCCTCCATTTGGAATTGCTCTTAACTCTTCATATCCTGATAGTATGCAAATTTGCATTTCCAAAGCAGATGTCTCTCTTGAATTCCATATCCATACTGCTTATTCCAGGCTTCCCTGGTGACTCAGATGGTAAAGAATCCACCTGCTAATGCAGGAGACCCAAGTTCGAACCCTGGGTTGGGAAGATTCCCTAAAGAAGGGAATGGCTACCCACTCCAGTATTCTTGCCTGGAGAATTCCATGGACAGAGGAGCCTGGTGGGCTACATTCCATGAGGTAGCAAAGAGTTGGACACAACTTAGTGACTTTCACTTCACTTCACTGCTTTTTGTGGTCTGATGGCTCCCAGAAATCTCAAATCCAATACCTTCAAAAGCAGGTGATTTAACTCCTACATGCACTAACACTTTCCTGCCATCCCTAACTTTGTTAGTAACAACACCATCGCCTCTTTGTCCAAACAAACATCAAACCCAGAATTCTGCAATTAGCAAAGCATAAAAAGAATAGCACATGAATGCATCCAAAGGAGGCAGGTTAATAAAGTGAATAATTACAACACTTTGGCCAGATAACAAATTACAGAGGCACACTATGAAAGCTAGTGAGCACACAGAAAACTCCCAATGCTTCCCCTCCATGGGCAAGTAGAGAAAGCTCCATGAATAAAGTGGTAGAAGACATTCTAGGTGGAACGAAAGTAAGGATTCCAAAACCGAGCAAAGCCAAAAGCAAGTGACCCAAAGCAAAATGAAACAAGCAAAAACCAAGGTCTACTTGAGCTCCAAAAACCACAGATTGAAAACCCCTGGGGGCAAGGGGGTGGGCAGGAGGGGTTGTAGAGCTGGAGGACCAGTGAAGATGGTCCAGATAAGAGATGAGGGGTTTAAACACAGCAATGAATCTGGAGACTGACAGTATGTGAGGGTGTGAGAATGAGGCCCTAGTTACTTTCTTGAGTAAGTGGGAGGATCATGAAACCATTAACCACAAGGAGAGAAGCAAAGCTGTTTAGTTGTGGAGAGAGAGTGGCTGCTGTTTGGAATATTCTGAACTTGAGGTATTTACAGGAGTCTCAGGAAGGTACTTCCTGTTCAGTGAACAGACTTGATGCTCTGCACCCCCACCACTCATTCTTTATTACTTAATACCCATGTAATCCTTCCCCCAAAATGGCAACCCACTTGCCTGGAGAATCCTAGGGACAGGGGAGCCTGGTGGGCTGCCGTCTCTGGGCTCGCACAGAGTCAGACACGACTGAAGTGACTTAGCATAGCATAACAATCCTTCCCCAAACACTGGATGCTCACTTAGGGCAGGGAGCACTTTTTATTAACATTTAGTTTTCTATCTAGTTAATAAATGGTATAAATACTTTTTCCTATGTGTATATTCAAAGCATCCTTTCCTTCCTCTGCTGGGTGAGGACTGACTAGGCATTCCCTTTATACCTCTTTCATTCTCTGACCCCCAACTCTACCCCCCAACTCCTCACCCCCATTCTAAGCTAGAGGGTTTTGCTATGAAAATCAAGTTGTCAAAGGCGTGTCAGAGAGGATTATTATTGGGTGAAATAAAATCAATGTGAGAAAGGATGTGGATTATATCTGGAAAAATCTTTTATCAAAAAATGAAGGAAAAGAGATGAAAAAAAAAAAAAGACTTCAGAGAGTGAGGAGGGGGTTCATTTTATTTATGTGGTGATGATTGTTATTGCTGAGGCTGAGAAAGCAAAAAGTAGAAAAAAAGGTACATTTAAATTTTCAGGAACCAGCAGCAAACTGTATAAAGGGCACTCAGAAGGCAAGGCAAGAAAATATTCTTTTAAAAATGTATTTATTTGGCTGTGTCAGATCTTGGTTCCTGCTCATGGGAGCTTCATTGCTTCATATGGGATCTTTCCTTGTGGCCCAAGGACTCTCCAGTTGTGGAGCAAGGGCTCAGTTGCTCCTCAGCACATGGGATCTTAGTTCCACAACCAGGAATCAAATCCTGTACTGCACGGCAGATTCTTAACCACTGGACCACCAGGAAAGTTCCTAAGAAGACAATTTAAAGGCAATTGCTGTGTATTGAGAATACTCCTGAAAAGGCCAGTTAGTGTCAGGGAGGAGGAAATCTCCCCTCTATCCTCTTGAGTTCTTGTGCCCAGACTAATAATAAAATCTACAGGAAACAGATTAATGGGAGGGAAAAAACCATATTTTAATTTGCAAGCACAGAAGTGTCATAGAAATGAATCTAAAGAATGGGGAAAGCAGGCAACTTTTATACTTTTTAGACAAAGAAACAAGAAATTTGTGAGGAATTGACAGGATAAAGCAGCTTAGGTTTTGGTGCTTAATTGGTAAAGAATCTAAACAGAGCTTGGGCTTAGGGTAGTCAATTAAAGAAGTAAAATGTTTGTTTATACAGGTTTCTCAGCCCAAATTCCTTGTGATAAGGATGACCTTTTACCTCCAGATTCAGGAAGGCATGGAGAGATTTATTTCCCACTCTCAGGGAGACAGAGAGGAGGGTCAGAGTGTCCTTCTTGTATTGGACATTTCGTAAATAACTAACTCAGAATAATCACTATGCCATGGAGGCATGTTTTGAGATGGTACGCCTCACAGCCAAAGCACCAGAACCGAAACAGCAGAAACAACATTGTAACAAATTCAATAAAGACTTCAAAAATGGTCCACATCAAAAAAAATCTTAAAGAAAATAAAGTTAAATAATTATTAAGGAGACATTTGACACTGACAAACATATATCCCTTGATAGCTCGTGAGAGTCCACTGGGGCACCCTGGTGATTGTCTACCAACTCTCCCCTAACCTAGCTATTTCTTACAGATAGAGCTTAATTTCATTTGCCATTGCTATAGGAGACCATTATGTCCCAATCCAAATTCTGGTCAGTGAGAAGTAAGTGAATTGCTGTGTCTGAAATTTTTGAGTAGGTGTTTTAAAGGAGCTGATTTAGCTGGAAGATGTCTTTAGTTTTCGTGTTTGTTTTGTTTCCCTCAGTTGCATTTCATGATTTCTGGAACACAGATGTGATGTCCGGTGCTCAAGCAGCCATCTTCTGATGCTGCAAATTGGAAACCATGAGCCACTTGTTGAGAGTGGTAGAGCACAAAGACAGAAGGAGCCCGGATCCCTCGCGGCTTTGTGGAGCCTGGACTTCACGCCTCTAGACTTGTCCACTTGAGTGAATAAAGCTTTCTATGTTTAAGCAAAGCAATTTTAGATTTTCTGTTAAAGTAGCTAGTCTAATCTGATATAGGGAGAATAGAGGGTGGATAGAAATAATTGTTTTACTTAAGTCATGATTCAATAAAATTAAAATTAACCTGCATTGGGAACTCATTTTCTTTAGGCTAAGATATCAAAAATGGTTGATTCTGAAGATAGTTCAGTGTTCTCTGAACAGTCCCGAGACAAAATAAAGTATTATTTGTTGTTGTTTTGTTGCTTAATTGTGTCGGACTCTTTTGTGACTCTGAACTGTAGCTTGCCAGATTCCTCTATCAGTGGGGTTTCCCAGGCAAGAATACTAAACTGGGTTGCCATTTCCTTCTCCAGGGGATCTTCTTGTCCCAGGGATCATCTCCTGCTGGACAGGATTCTTTACCACTGAGTCTTACTTGGGGAGTTGGAAGTCCAGAAGGTGTACCTTTTCTGAGTCATTTGAACACACTCTTTTTTTTTTTTTTTTTTTTTTAACTCTTGAAGCCTGACTTTGTCAGAAGCCATGTTTCTAGTAGTAAAGGATCTGGATTCTTCTATTAATCTGGTGTATGATCTTTAACAATTCATCAAATCTCATTTACTTCAACTCTTCAGCTATAAAAAGGATTTTACTGTTGATTTTGTCAGCCAAACAGATGTTCTTCAATGCAAGGATGATGTTTCAGCCATCATTGTGTTCTCCCTTACACCTGTGCTTGACAAGGGTTTTTATTTGTTTGCTTGTGTGTATGTTTATAGTATATATACACGACATTTCATATTTAATTGATGCATTTTGTTAAAATCTTTAATGAAAGTATCTTCCCTAATTTTAAAACACACTTTTAAAGATTTAGTATACTATTTCTACTGCTTCAGTCTCTGTCCCTGTAAATCGTGTGATCAAATGGATGTGCTCCCTTAAATCTGAGAGATTCAATGTTTGGTTGCATTGTAATATCCCAAGGCATTGTTTTTTCAGTTAATTACTATAGATATATGCTAAGTCGCTTCAGTCATGTCCAACTCTTTGTGACCCCATGGACTGCAGCCCACCAGGCTCTTCTGTCCACAGTATTCGCCAGGCAGGAATACTGGAGTGGGTTGCCGTGTCTTCCTCCAGGGGATCTTCTTGACCCAGGGATTAAACCTGCATCTCTTATGTCTCCTGCATTGGCAAGTGGGTTCTTCAGCATTAGTGTCACCTGGAAAGCCCCAATTACTGTACAGATAAATAAAAATAAATACAATTTATTTTCTTATTAATCAATCCAATGAATTACATCACAATCTAAAATGCTTCTTATGCCAACTCAACTAGACTTCACAATGAGTAAAGGTGAGTTCAACAAACACAGGAAGTTGAGGAGGTTTCAGCAGGTTAGACAAAGAAGACAACTTTATGGTTTTGCTGTATGACAAATGGTGATTCCATATACTGATTGACTTAGATGGAATTCTATTCTTTCATATTAGAGACTATACAAAAAGATATTTTAAAATCACCTCAGTGAATTAGCTAGGACTTGCATTAGACTACTTGATGACAGAGATAAAGTGGTTTATTTATTTATTTATTTATATTTAAGTCTGCACCATCTGATCCTGCCAGCTCAGGGCATAGTGTCTCCCAGTAGTCCAAGCCAGAACCATGGGCAGCACCCTTGACTCCTTCCCCCACTCCAGTGTCCCACATAGAATTACGGCCAGTTCACTCTACCTCCTAATTATCTCTTAATCAATTACTTATAAAGTGGTTTAAGAAAATCAATAGGTAAAAGTTGATTTTTACAATGTAAAACACGTTTAGAGAGTCTTGGACTTGTACAAAGGCTTCTTAATGTCATCTGTATTCCAGGAGCCTTCTCCTTTTCTGCTCAACCATCCTCTGTACAAGTTGCTTCACAATCACAGAATGGGTAATGCAATGCCAGCCATCACATCTGAGTCTGGAGTAGAAAAACAAAGAAGGAGGAAGACTTTCTTTTTAGGGAACATTTCCAGAGACTTCCTCCAACAAATTCTGCCTACATACACTTTGTAGAACTTAGTCACTTGCCTATCCCTATCTTTAAGAAAGAGTGAGAAATGTGGTATTTCAGGGCACTGTAACTAAGGAAGATGTTTAATAATGATAGGAGGTAATCTGTGGGTGAATAAATGGAAAAATATGGTTTCTCAGTCTTTTTAAAAAAATCTAATTTTAATTTTTCTGGCTGTGCTGCACTGCATGTGGGACAGAGCCTGCAACCCCTGCAGTGGAAACATGGAGCCTTAACCACTGGACTACCAGGGAAGCCCATGGTTTCTTATTCTTAACCAGTATTCTCCTGCTCCAGGCAAATAAGGGGCTTCCCTGGTGGGTTAGACAGTGAAGAATCTACTTGCAATGCAGGAGACCTGGAGTTGATCCCTGGGTTAGGAAGATCCCCTGGAGGAGGGCATTGCAACCCACTCCAGTGTTCTTGCCTGGAGAACCCCATGGAGGAGTCTGGTGGGCTACAGTCTATGGGGTCGCAAAAAGTGGGACATGAATGAGCGACCAATACTTTCACTTTTTTTAGGCAAGTAAGACTCTTAGCCAAATATTTATCCCGTATGTAATAGTTAAGGGCCTACAGAGTAGTTAGGCTGAAGGGTCATGCTCTTTCACTTGTCAAGTTTTAAAAAATATTGCAAAGCATACGTTTTAAAAGTCATACAGGTAAAACCTCAGTCTTTTCAGAGATGAGATTAAAACCTGTTTACATCCTTAAGCCAGATGTGACTTGCAAATTTTGTTGGGGGAGGGCAGGGAGGAGTTGAGGTTGAGGAGAAGAGAAGCTTTTACAGTTGAAAATATTATGAGTAAACTGCTATGTTAGAAAACCAGGACATTTCACTCCACGTGCAAATTTGTCACTTCCCTTGAAAAACTGGCAGGTGTGACAACACTGAGTCCATATTCCCAAAGGCTACCAATTGCTAAGCAGTGATAAGCGACTTCTTGAGGGCCCCTGCCAGCGCCAGTGCCATCTGAGGCTTGCCATTTCTGTCTCAGATAAGAAGGCTGTCAATTGCCATTTATCATGACATTTGTACTATTGTTCTCTGAAGGTAGGTGTAGTGAAGAAAAGAGACATATTTTCTGTGCTTTTATCTTTTCAAAAGCAGAGTAATGAAAAAGGACTGCTTTTTTAAAGCAACCTAATAGTTTATTTTAATTACTTTCCTGCACCCTGCAGGCATTGAAGGTTATAACTGCTTGTACTCCATGACTTTTCAATATAAAATGGATTATGTTGCCATTTGCTGTACAGTGTAATTTGCCTCTTCATTATGTTCATTGTTATTGTCTTCATTCCCATCCTCACATTTGAGTGAAAGCTCTATGAGGGTAGAGATCTTTGTGTCTAGAACAGTGCCTGAAACATGGAAGGAACTCAGTAAGTATTTGTTGGAGACATTTNACTTTTCAATATAAAATGGATTATGTTGCCATTTGCTGTACAGTGTAATTTGCCTCTTCATTATGTTCATTGTTATTGTCTTCATTCCCATCCTCACATTTGAGTGGAAGCTCTATGAGGGTAGAGATCTTTGTGTCTAGAACAGTGCCTGAAACATGGAAGGAACTCAGTAAGTATTTGTTGGAGACATTATCGAGCCCCTACTATGTGAAAGCATTATAGGATACATATACAAATGTTATCTCAGTGACAAAAATTATTAACATACTTCCAAGTTTAGATGTTTACTCTTCTTTTGACCAATAAGAAAACTGAGGCTGGGAGAGGTTAACTCACTTAAGATCAGACTGCTAGGCTTCCGTAGAGCAAAGATTTAAATCCAAGTCTAAGCAAAGATGACCCCGTGAGCATTGTTCCTGAAATGGCCGTCTTGGGTCCCCAAAGCATTTTAAGCTTATCAGTCCTGAAAGAAAATATGCTTCTTATGAATTTGTGTTAAATATTAACATTTTACATACAACCTTCTGTAATGTAAATTTTGATCTTCACCTGGGACATTTCTGTGTAAAGAGGAAGACACATCATCTTCCTCGCATCAGACCCATTCTCTCCACATCAGAATCAATGGGTTAAATAGATGGCCTCCATTTGGAATTGCTCTTAACTCTTCATATCCTGATAGTATGCAAATTTGCATTTCCAAAGCAGATGTCTCTCTTGAATTCCATATCCATACTGCTTATTCCAGGCTTCCCTGGTGACTCAGATGGTAAAGAATCCACCTGCTAATGCAGGAGACCCAAGTTCGAACCCTGGGTTGGGAAGATTCCCTAAAGAAGGGAATGGCTACCCACTCCAGTATTCTTGCCTGGAGAATTCCATGGACAGAGGAGCCTGGTGGGCTACATTCCATGAGGTAGCAAAGAGTTGGACACAACTTAGTGACTTTCACTTCACTTCACTGCTTTTTGTGGTCTGATGGCTCCCAGAAATCTCAAATCCAATACCTTCAAAAGCAGGTGATTTAACTCCTACATGCACTAACACTTTCCTGCCATCCCTAACTTTGTTAGTAACAACACCATCGCCTCTTTGTCCAAACAAACATCAAACCCAGAATTCTGCAATTAGCAAAGCATAAAAAGAATAGCACATGAATGCATCCAAAGGAGGCAGGTTAATAAAGTGAATAATTACAACACTTTGGCCAGATAACAAATTACAGAGGCACACTATGAAAGCTAGTGAGCACACAGAAAACTCCCAATGCTTCCCCTCCATGGGCAAGTAGAGAAAGCTCCATGAATAAAGTGGTAGAAGACATTCTAGGTGGAACGAAAGTAAGGATTCCAAAACCGAGCAAAGCCAAAAGCAAGTGACCCAAAGCAAAATGAAACAAGCAAAAACCAAGGTCTACTTGAGCTCCAAAAACCACAGATTGAAAACCCCTGGGGGCAAGGGGGTGGGCAGGAGGGGTTGTAGAGCTGGAGGACCAGTGAAGATGGTCCAGATAAGAGATGAGGGGTTTAAACACAGCAATGAATCTGGAGACTGACAGTATGTGAGGGTGTGAGAATGAGGCCCTAGTTACTTTCTTGAGTAAGTGGGAGGATCATGAAACCATTAACCACAAGGAGAGAAGCAAAGCTGTTTAGTTGTGGAGAGAGAGTGGCTGCTGTTTGGAATATTCTGAACTTGAGGTATTTACAGGAGTCTCAGGAAGGTACTTCCTGTTCAGTGAACAGACTTGATGCTCTGCACCCCCACCACTCATTCTTTATTACTTAATACCCATGTAATCCTTCCCCCAAAATGGCAACCCACTTGCCTGGAGAATCCTAGGGACAGGGGAGCCTGGTGGGCTGCCGTCTCTGGGCTCGCACAGAGTCGGACACGACTGAAGTGACTTAGCATAGCATAACAATCCTTCCCCAAACACTGGATGCTCACTTAGGGCAGGGAGCACTTTTTATTAACATTTAGTTTTCTATCTAGTTAATAAATGGTATAAATACTTTTTCCTATGTGTATATTCAAAGCATCCTTTCCTTCCTCTGCTGGGTGAGGACTGACTAGGCATTCCCTTTATACCTCTTTCATTCTCTGACCCCCAACTCTACCCCCCAACTCCTCACCCCCATTCTAAGCTAGAGGGTTTTGCTATGAAAATCAAGTTGTCAAAGGCGTGTCAGAGAGGATTATTATTGGGTGAAATAAAATCAATGTGAGAAAGGATGTGGATTATATCTGGAAAAATCTTTTATCAAAAAATGAAGGAAAAGAGATGAAAAAAAAAAAAAGACTTCAGAGAGTGAGGAGGGGGTTCATTTTATTTATGTGGTGATGATTATTATTGCTGAGGCTGAGAAAGCAAAAAGTAGAAAAAAAGGTACATTTAAATTTTCAGGAACCAGCAGCAAACTGTATAAAGGGCACTCAGAAGGCAAGGCAAGAAAATATTCTTTTAAAAATGTATTTATTTGGCTGTGTCAGATCTTGGTTCCTGCTCATGGGAGCTTCATTGCTTCATATGGGATCTTTCCTTGTGGCCCAAGGACTCTCCAGTTGTGGAGCAAGGGCTCAGTTGCTCCTCAGCACATGGGATCTTAGTTCCACAACCAGGAATCAAATCCTGTACTGCACGGCAGATTCTTAACCACTGGACCACCAGGAAAGTTCCTAAGAAGACAATTTAAAGGCAATTGCTGTGTATTGAGAATACTCCTGAAAAGGCCAGTTAGTGTCAGGGAGGAGGAAATCTCCCCTCTATCCTCTTGAGTTCTTGTGCCCAGACTAATAATAAAATCTACAGGAAACAGATTAATGGGAGGGAAAAAACCATATTTTAATTTGCAAGCACAGAAGTGTCATAGAAATGAATCTAAAGAATGGGGAAAGCAGGCAACTTTTATACTTTTTAGACAAAGAAACAAGAAATTTGTGAGGAATTGACAGGATAAAGCAGCTTAGGTTTTGGTGCTTAATTGGTAAAGAATCTAAACAGAGCTTGGGCTTAGGGTAGTCAATTAAAGAAGTAAAATGTTTGTTTATACAGGTTTCTCAGCCCAAATTCCTTGTGATAAGGATGACCTTTTACCTCCAGATTCAGGAAGGCATGGAGAGATTTATTTCCCACTCTCAGGGAGACAGAGAGGAGGGTCAGAGTGTCCTTCTTGTATTGGACATTTCGTAAATAACTAACTCAGAATAATCACTATGCCATGGAGGCATGTTTTGAGATGGCTGGAGAAAGCAATGGCAACCCACTCCAGTACTCTTGCCTGGAAAATCCCATGGATGGAGGAGCCTGGTGGGCTGTAGTCCATGGGATCGCTGAGGGTCGGACAGGACTGACTTCACTTTTACTTTTCACTTTCATGCATTGGAGAAGGAAATGGCAACCCACTCCTGTGTTCTTACCTGGAGAATCCCAGGGACGGGGGAGCCTGGTAGGCTGCCATCTATGGGGTCGCACAGAGTCGAACACGACTGAAGAGACTTAGCAGCAGCAGTAGCAGCCCTGAGCCCTAGCAATAAAAAATATTTGCAATACTTGAACAGCTTTTCAAAATTAAAAACAAATTTTAGATTAGTGACTATGTCTCCTAGAAAACCCACTCTGTTGGGACTGAGCTCCATGTGGGGGTAGGCTAAAAATACTAATGTGGTACCTGGCCAGGTAAATGCTTGGAGAATGATTGGATTGTTTTTGTTTTCAGTTTTATTGAGGTACAATTGACCAAATTGATATGCTTAAAGTGTACAGTGTGATGATTTCATATCTGTATACTTTATGACATGATTATTGGAATCAAGTTAACACATTCATCAACTCACATACTTTAATTTTTTTGTTTGTTTGTATCACAGAGTCGGACATGACTGAGCAATGGAACAACAATCATAATTTATTAACTATAAGTCATCATCCTGTACATTACATCTGCACAGCTTATTCATCTTGTATTGAAGGCTTGCACCTGTTGACCAGCTTTCCCTATTTCCCTACATCCCAAATATCTATCTATCTATCTATATATATATAGCTCTATGTATATATCTACCTGTGTATCTCTCCACATTTTTAAGCTGGCTCCCCCAAAACTGATCAGATGAAAAACCTCAGTTTAGTAAATTAATCCCTCCTATCAGTTTCTTTGGAGGGAGTTACACAGAATTGTCTTTATGACAATTAAATTTCTATGCTTGTAATTACAAATCAATGTTGTAACTATAAGTTCATTTTGTTTATATATATATACACTTGTGGGACATAGTGTGTGCTAAGTTGCTTCAGTCTTGTCTGATTCTTTATGATCCTATGGACTATAGCCCACCAGGCTTCTCTGTCCATGGGATTCTCCAAGCAAGAATCCTGGAGTGGGTTGCCATGTCTTCCTCCGGGAATCTTCCTGACCCAGGGATAGAACTCGCATCTCTTGGGTCTCCTGCATTGCAGCAGGGGCCTTTCACTGCTAGTCCCACCTGGGAAGCCCAGGGGAGACAGAGACGGAATAAATGGAAAACATAGAAAAGCAGGAGAAGAATTGCTAGAGCAATGTTCTTGAGTAGGTGAGAGGAGATGGGAATGGATGCCCAAATGGGAAAAGGTGACCCTAGCCATGAGCAGAGAGTTCCTCCACATACAGAAGAAAAGGCCATGTACACGGCACAGATGCAGACAGCTGGGTCAGTGTGGGGAAGCTTGATAGTTTTCCTCAATAATCTCTATTTTCTCTGTGAAATAGAAAGCTAAGTCAGTAACAGAAACTGAGGGTAAAGGAGGGTGTTTGGGAAGCTTGAGCAGAAGTAAGGAAATACAAAAATACTGCCAAGGAGAGTGAGGAAGTGAAAGGACCAGACATAGAGTAAGACTATTGGGCAGTTCTAAAGCCTACTTAAGATACTGCTCATGACCTTAAAGGGAAACTCCTGACCTTAAAGGGAAACTCCTGAACTTGGATATGAGTTTATCTCTAACTGAGGTTAAGTAGAGAATCAGTTTTGTTTTTCTCTAATAATGAATCAGTTTTCCTAACATGACCACTAAATAATTTTCTTTTCTTTTCTGGTGGTGTATACTGTCTAAACTTTCATCATATATAAGTTCCTGTTTCTGCACTGGTGTCTTTCTGAATTTTAATTTAAAAATAGGCTCTTTAGCCTATTTGTCTGTTTTTGTGCAAAAACCGCGTTAAAAATTCTTGGTTGGCCCAGCTTACATTTTGACAAATATACCAAATATGTCTCCATTGAGATCAGATTAGGAATGCCCACCCTGCTGAATTTGACTCAAGAAACGATTTATTTCAATAGGCCAATAAGCATTAAAATTAGGAAAACAAAGAGCCTGTCAGGAATCATTCATTCATTTATTCATTTACTCACTCATTCAATAAATATTCATTAGGCATCTATTATGTGCCAGGACTCATGATGATTAATGCTGGTGAGATGGGCAGAATCAAAAAACTCAACTGCAGTTATGAAAATGTAGTCTTTGGTGAATGTGTATGCACGCTCAGTCACTCAGTTGTGTCCAACTCTGTGCAACCCCATGGACTGTAGCCCACCAGGCTCCTCTGTCCAGGGGATTTCCCAGGCAAGAATACTGGAGTGTGTTGCCACTTTCTTCTCCAGGGAATCTTCCCAACCCTGGGATGGAACCCACATCTCTGGTGTCTCCTGCAAATATTAATCAAATAATGACTCAAATTTAACATTATAATTGTGACAGGTGTTCTAAAGAAGAGGCAGCTGTTTGGTAAGAAAGATTTGACCCTATCAGAAAGGGTTTAACCTTGCGGGGAAGGAAATAAAAGTTGCTATTTATAGGATGAGTGGGAGGAGAGACAGGAGAGAGACAGAAGAGAGTTCCAGGAGGAGGGAAGAGCAGAGACAGAGCACCCAGCCTCCTGAGTCCAAAGATATGAAAAGATGTGTTTGTGTGCAGTATTTAGAGATCAGATCGTGCGGAGGAAGCCAGGCAATGAGAATGCATAGACACAGACAGCAGAGAAAGAAAACAGGAGGCTTGGCTGTCAGAGACGCCAAGAGCAAATAGGTTCTAGGTGAAGTGATCCCACAAAGCAGTGAGTTTCCTGTCCCTAGGTCCACTTCAGAAGGGTTATTTAGTCCCTAAGCCGTACCCAGCTCTTTGCAACTCCATGGACTGTAGCCCGCCAGATCTCTTCGTCCATGGGATTTCCCAGACAAGAATATTGGAGTGGGTTGCCCTTTCCTTCTCCAAGGGATCTTCCCAACCAGGGATCAATGGCAGGCAGATTCTTTACCACTGAGCCACCAGGGAGGCCCTCAGAAGGTGGTAACTGTTTGCGATTCATGAGCAGATTGAACAAATGATTTAAAAATAAAATTATTTTTAATTGGAGGATAATTGCTTTACCATATTGTTGTGTTAGTTTCTGCCACACATCGACATGAATCAACCATAGGTATACATATGTCCCCTCTTCCATTCTATCTCACCTTCCACCCCCATCCCACCCCTCTAGGTTGTTGCAGACAGAGTACTGGGTTGAGCTCCTGCATCGTACAGCAAATTCCCATTGTTTATCTATTTTTCAGGGCAGCAGTGGAGACCTAGACATAGATGACAGACTTGTGGACACAGTAGGGGAAGGAGAGGGAAGTACAAACTGAGAGATTAACATCGCAACATATGATTTTTATGCAAGGTGATTTTCCATCCTTATAGGATGCTGTTTATGTATCATTTTGCATACATAAATGATGTATGCATACATACAATCTCTTGAGATTAGCCTTTTCTTTTACAAAAGCATCAGCATGAGATGAATTGCAGATGAAGAGGGCTCCCTTAAGTGTTTGCCTGGAGCACAAGCCTTTTCTGTTTTAGGCACCACAGCAATCTCAGTGCTGGGAGCATGCCAGAGACAGAGTAGATGCTGAATACTTGTCAAAGTAGTTAGTAAATAATTAAAAATTCTGTGGTCCTAAGGATATATTTGTTCATAGCACTCCATGGTGGCACATGTCAGTGGCATCTATTAAAGGTACGAGCAGACACAGTCAGGTTCACACAACTGGGGATTCATTCATTGGCGTCTTTTTATTGCTGTGCTGTGCTTAGTTGCTCAGTCTTGCCCAGCTCTTTGCAAACCCCTGGACTATAGCCCGCCAACCCTCTGTCTATGGGAATTCTCCAGGCAAGAATACTAGAGTGGGTTGCCTTGTCCTCCTCCAGGGGATCTTCCCAACCCAGGGATCGAACCCAGGTCTCCCACACTGCAGGTGGATTCTTTACTGTCTGAGCCACCAGGGAAGCAAGTTTATAATAAGAATTGACTTATTGTTTGTTTCACTTATTTATTTTATTTTATTTTAATTTTTTTCACTTATTTATTTTAAAAATACATTTTGAAAGGTAATTGAAATTGAAGAGTACACTCTTACTGAGCACAGTTTGGAAGAAAACTTCAAAGAAATAAGAACAGCATTAAAATAAAATATTTATTGGATAATGCGGCATTAGAAAGAAAAAAACAACATTTTTTCCTATCATAAACGGACTTAGATGGTCCTTGCCGTAAGAAGCTCACAGTGTAAAGGACAAATAGGAAAAATGAACAGAATTTCTATTGAATATGTTAATCACAATACTAGGAATGCATGCCTAGAGGGCTATGGAAGTACATGGTGGACATTCAATAAATGTTTGTTAAATGTTGAAAAAAATTGATCTAAATTTTCAGTAAGTAGGAAACTAGCACAAGCTGTAGCATCTCATCTTAGGGTTGCATCGTTTAGTCCTTTTGAATCAGACAAGGTCTGAAGGTCTTGTCAACAAGAAGGAGGCTGAAGGATCTGGGATCGGTGAGTGCATTAACAGTGGGTTTCAGCCCTCGACCAGGACCTGAGGAGAGATACTGGAAAGTAGGAACTAAGGAGCTGTCACAGGGATGAAGTGGGTTGTAAAGGTACGCGGCAGTGGGGTAAAGAGGGATACCCATGTTAACCAACACTTACGGAGTTCTTAGAATGTGCTAGGTTTTATTCTGCATGACTTCATTAACCTTATTTAATCCTGTAACAACTCTGAGAGGCAGTCTAATTGTGCTCTTTTTACCATGGCTATCAGATATTTTCCTCTCTACTCTCACTTGTAAATAACTAGACAATGTCCTTCAATCTTGTTTTTGTTTTCTCCTTTCAGTCTGTTTCCCTTGCTTTGGGGTTCCATTCTGTGTCATTGGCTGTGCCAAGAGAGATGCACCCTAAACATCACATGTCCACATGGACCCTTCTCTCCAGGCTCCAACAGTAGACTTGTGCAGCTCAGAGAGCTGTTGCTGTGTGCATATCAGTGATGACGTGGTATTTTGTTGTTCTTGCCATTTATATTCAGTTACCACTCTCTGAAATTAGGGAATTGTGAAGTGTGGTTACAGAGATGAGGCCCAAGGGCCTGGGGTTGCAATTGGTTCATCTTTTTAAGAACAACTCTGGTTCTGACTTTCTCTTTGAAAAGGAACACCCATCTCCAGCCAACTTTCTCAAAAATCAGCCACAAGGAGTCTAAATAGTTTAATTTTAGACGTGGAAGCCGCCATAGACAGCATCCAGTATTATTTTAATTATCTTCCTTAATGAACGAGTGCTGAGGGCTGAGGTTACCGGAGCAGCCCAAAACACAAAGGAACTTGGCCCTAACTGTTGGTCTGGTGCATCCTTGACTATAGCCCAATGGAAAATCACTTCAAATCAGTAAAATCATGTTCACAGCCAAAAGACATTCTTAAAAAAAATTCCTCTTCTCACATTTCATGTCTCTTTAAATTATATCTGCGATTTCAAGATTGTATTATTAAAGAAACTATTTCAGAGGCCATATAGTCTGATCCAAAACTATTAAATAAATCTGGTCCCTTGTTTAGAGTTTGTATTTCATTTCCTTAAGAAATTCACAAAGAAACAAATTACCATCTTAATAGCTTCAGTCAGTTACCTAGTGTGAAAGATGAAAATAAGGATCTAAGGCAAATTCTTTTCAAATTACCCTCTTCCCTTTTCTGGAATGTGGAAAAACATGAGTCACCCTTAGGTGTTTAAGGTTAAAGGGTAAGCAAGAATTTGAAAATGTTCTATTATCAAAGACCATAGTAGCCTGAGTGCACTTGTCGAGCACGAAACTGGCATGATATCATCATTAACAGGACGAGGAGTGTTAATGAAATCACTGCTGGAAAAACATGAGGGTTAAACAATGTGGAAACAGAAGGATGGCAACCAGAGTCTCATGCCGATGACCCAGGCTGATTTTACAAGCAAAGTTTCAGTGATAATTTTATAAACATGGAGACAACAGAACAGCTCACTACGTGTCATTCAATAATAAAACAGAGCATGGGACTAATACTTAGAATGTAAGACAGGTACTGTTTGACAATACTCTTAAATTTAAGTTTATGGTCAATATTATAATAATTTTGGCTCTGTGTATAATGATATTGGGACCACACATGTTCTCAACAGCTGAAATCTGAGTGTTATGGTTGGCTTTTCAAACAGGTTTCTCTACACACCCCTGTGCAGACAAACCAAATGAAATGGGACAGGTTTCTCCTTTGTGGTCAGACTTCTCTAGTTTAAGCCAGTGATTGAAAAGAGGTACAGCATAATGAGTCAGAATGCCGCGTCATTGCTTTCTGAAGAGCTGCAAGAATACCGCTTTTATATTTTAATCTTCCAGGTTAAGCACTCCTATAATTCACCTGGTTTAAGTATACTTCAAACCTAAACATAGATTCTATCCTATTCTTTTTCTTTTCTTACCACAAACTCTGGTTTGGGTGGTGGGAAAGGAAGAAATCTCAGTGAGACATCCAGGAGTCCAACTCAGGAGCTAAGTGATAAGAAGGTCAGTGGTTGGCTTTAACGTGACAAAGAAGGATCTTGGAGAAAATCATGAGGTCACATTTAGCCAACGTCTAGGATCTCAGAAAGATTCCATAGTTAACTCACCCTTGATGCCTGGATTCCCTTATTTTAATTAATTAATTAATTATTCCAATTTCCTTGTATCGTTATTCTGGCCATGACATTTATTTACAAAAAAAAAAAAAAAGGACAACCCCTCTCCCCGGAAACCAACGATCAAACAAGACCCCAAGAAATGTGTGCATACTGGTTGTCCGCAGGAAATTAACTCCAGGAGAGTGTGGAAAACAGTCTCCCTGGGTGCTTGATCGCTCAAGCGTGTCCGACTCTTTGCGATCCCAAGTACTGCAGCCAGCCAGGCTCCTCTGTCCAGGGGAATTCTCCAGGCAAGAATACTGGAGAATACATGCCCTCCTCCAGGCGATCTCCCCAACCCAGGGATCGAACCCAAGTCTCCCGCATTGCAGGCGGATTCTTTACTGTCTGGGCCACCAGGGAAGCCCAGTCCCCCTGGGGCCAGCCCTCTACTAGGTGGGCCTTAGGCAGCCGTGACACCAAAGCCCGACCTCTCCACCTCCCTCCCCGGCGGCCTCTGCGGGTCTGCAACTGACCACAGCGCGCGGGGCGGAGTCGGGTCGGGAGCGCGCCCGGGTCCTCGCCCCCTCCCGCGGCCCGGCGCGCTCGGGGAGTGAGTCTTTGTACAGTCAGGGCTTCTGCTGGGCAGGGCCAGCTGTTAATCCTCCAGGCGGACACCGGGGCGTGGGGGGAGGAGAGGGGGAGATGGGGCATATAGGTGGCGTCCGCTGGTGAGAAACACCTAGCCCAGGTAAAAGGGTGGCGGCGAAAGGGAGTTCCCACCTGTTGCGTTCTTCCAGAAATGAAGACTTAAGAAAATACCTAGGAGGGGCCGATCGGTGTCTTTCGGACGCGCCTGGAAACCCCACCCTCGGTCAGACGAAAAACCTTTGGGCTGAGAGGCTAGAGCTTCAGAAAAACCGAGAAGAAAAGCAGCTCCTCCGCGCGCCAGGTTCTTGGCCTCGCACTCCTGCGCCCCGGCCGCGGCCCTTCGCCCCGCCGCGCCCTCCCTCCCCCGGCCTCCGGGTGCCTCGGCCGGCGACCTACCCCGGAGTCCTCCCATGGCGCCAGCCCGAGCCCCGGGCTCCCCGAGCAGGGCCCTCTGCCGGCAACTCCTGCTGACCCTCGCGGTGAGTGGCCGCCTGGACACCGGGCCCGGAGGGCGCACGGACAGATTTGGGAGAGAGGGGCACCTTTGGGAGCAGAGATCTGTGGGTGGCGAGCCAGGCGGGGGTTCCGGACGCCTGGGGCTGGCTGCAAAAGTGCAGTCGGTTGGGGTAGGGGAGGGCGGACAGAGGACGGCGACCTGGGGGCTTCGATCCCGCAGGGGACGAGGAGGAGGGTGTCTCCGGCAGCGGCTGCAAACGCCCATGCAAAGCCGTGGCCCCTGGGTACAAGCCTCCGAGCGCCTCCAGCCCGCGCACCTCGCCGGGGACAGTCCAGGCCGGCTCAGGGTCGGGTTCCGGCCACCGACCAGGCGAGCCGCTGGGCGGACGCGACCAAACGCGCCGATCCTGGGGTGAAAGAGAGGTCTAGGCGCCTTCTGGGGAATTTATCTTAGGCTGTAGGTGAAGGGGAGGGAAGCGCGGAGACTGAGCGGTCTGGATCCTCTGCGCGTGAAAATGGTAGACAGCTCCCAGATGGTCCTCGGTTAAGGTTTCCATTGTGGGGCCGCACGTGAGGTTTCACTCCCTTTAAACTTTGGGGAAATGGTCGCCTCGGAGGCATCCGGATTCTTCCTCCCGCAGCCCGCCCCTCCCCGCCCTCCAGCTCCAGTTTTTTTTCCACTTTATGAAACACAATAGCTACAAGCCCATCTGAAAGAAAGAAAGTGGGGGTGGCCTTATTTGGAAAGGACAACGCCACCACGCTCACCCCGCCACCCCCGGGCAGAAAAGCCTGGTATCTCCTTGGGGGAGGGGGCTGCAGGCACTGAATCTAGAGCAGGGGAGCAGCCGCTGAGAAAGTGTGGGAACAGGGGTTCCCCAGACAGAGCTCCCGGGGTACCCTAGAAGGAGAAAAGTCACGGAGACCGAGAGCCAGGGGGCTAAGCCCGTAGTGGCCTTTTCAAGCTGAGCCGCAGGCGTTAGGGCTCCAGGCAAACCTGAAGGACACGGGGACGAACCTGGAGAACAGACAGTCGGGGAATTCCTTCTGGGACTGGTGGAACTGGCGGCGTGAAATATCCAGTTAATTTCCCTTACTCTACCGCTCTCCAGTTTCACGGAATTCCTGAAATTTTTAATGAATGAAATTGTAGTTGTTGCTATCATTAGAATGACTTTCCTTATGGACTTCAAACCTTAACTCATTTCCTGGGGCATGTTAATAACACAAAGGGCCGGGTGCAGAGCAATTAACAGTTCACTGTCGAGGAACTCGAGAATGGAATATGTAAATAACGGTCATAAAATGTCTCTTGATTTTGATTAGATTCTCAGTAAAGTCGACTCCCTCCCCCCTCCCCCCCCACGTTTTTTTTTTTTGGACACTTCTTTCTGAACCATTGCCCTTTAAGGAAAAGAGCACGATTAGGCTCAGGCAATGAAATGCACAGGTCATAAATATTCCCAGGCGGCTCAGATGCTAAAGAATCTGCCTCCAATGCAGGAGACCAAGGTTTGATCCCTGGGTCGGGAGGATCCCCTGGAGGTGGGAATGGCAACCCACTCCAGTATTCATGCCGGAAGAATTCCATGGGCCGAGGAGATTGGCAGGCTACAGTCCACCTGGTCGCAAAGAGTAGGACAGGACTGAGCAACTAACGCTGATATACTAACAGAAGTTTCTGTGTGTCTTCTCAGACTCTTTTTAGAAAAAGCAGATATAGGGAATAATCTAAAGTTGAATAATCCTCTTTCTTTGACCTTCCTTAGCTTCAAAGCTGCATTGGGCAGAAGTGGGGTGACTCTGGCCGCACCCCTCATCCTGCTGCGTTTTTGCTGGTCGGACTGGTGTGTCTTAAGCTCTTCTGAGGCTCCTGTGCACGTCTGAATAGCCCTGGCAGCCGCAGATAGTTGTGGTTGTGAGCCTCGTGTGTGTGTGTGGAGAAGAGAAACATTACTGAATAAAAATGGCTTGTGAGACATAATCTCCTCCTCCCCACGCACCCAAGTAATCCTTCACCATTCCATGAACCAGCTCCCAACTTCCTAGTCCTGCCTCACCTCACACATTTGCACTCCGCCTCCACCTCAGTGTACTTCCACTATGGCTCAGACGTAAAGAATTTGCCTGCAATGCAGGAGACCCTGGGTTGATCCCTGGGTGGAGAAGTTTCCCTGAAGGAGGGCATGGCAACCCGCTCCAGTATTCTTGCCTGGAGAATCCTCACAAACAGAGGAGCCTGGTGGGCTACAGTCCAGGGGGTCTCAAAGAATCAGACATGACAATGACCTTCTGCCTAACACCTAATGAAGCTTCTCTCTCTGAGGTTGTCGGGGATCTCCATTGTTATATTCAAGTCATTCCTTAACGCAATTTCATCTTGTAATTGGAGCCTTTATGTAAAAGCTAATCTACCAATACATAAAGAGTTCTTATAAATCAAGTCCAGCATCAACATGAAAAACCATAAAGTAATAAAAATGTCTCATAAAATATTTCAGCCTCACTCATAATAAGGAAAGGTGAATTTAAAAACTATATTGAAATGTCATTTCTCATTTGGCAAACATCCAAAAGTTTGAGAGCAGGCCCTGTAGGCAAGAATGTGGAGAAATAGAAGCTCTTAGATGGTTGGTGAGTGTACAAAAGATTACAACCTTTATGATCTATATGGGTTGTAACAAATGCAAATAGAAACTGTTTTGCTTCTTCCTTTCCAATTTGTATGCACTTCATTCTGTTGATATACCAAATGCTGCATTGTTTTAATTACTGAGACTTCCTAAGACCTTCACTGTCAGCTAAAGCTAATATCCTTTCCCTGCTTTTTTCTTCATAATTTTTCTATTTTTAATTATTTTTCCTTATGACCTCTTTAAAAACATATCAGTTATCCCTTCATTTTTTTAAAAACCTTTTTATTTTGTATTGGGGTGTAGCTGACTGACAATGTTGTGATAGTTTCAGGAGAACAGTAAAAGGACTGAGTGATACATATATCTGTATCCATTCTTTCCCAAACTCCCCTCCCATCCAGGCCACCACATAATATTGAACAGAGCTCCCTGTGCTGTTTAGCAGGTCCTTGGTTATCCATTTTACTATTATTTTTTTAAGCCTGAATTCTTTTTTTTTCATTTATTTCTGGCTGCACTGGGTCTTCCTGCTGTGCATGGTGGGCTCTCTAGTTGTGGTGAGCAGGGGCTGCTCTTCGTTGCCGTGAGTGGCCTTCTCACTGCAGTGGCTGCTCTCGTTGCTGGACCTCGGCTTCGGTTGTTGCAGCATGGCATGTGGAATTTTCCTGATCAGGGATCGAACCAGTATCTCCCTCATTGGCAGCAGATTCTTATCTACTCTACCACCAGGGAAGTCTGGTTATCCATTTTAAATATAGCAGTGTGTACATGTCCATCCCAGACTCCCTAACTATCCTTCCCACCCGGTTTATGCAGCCATAAGTTTGTTCTCTTAAGTCTGTGAGTCTATTTCTATTTTCTGAGTAAGTTCATTTGTATCATTTCTTTTTAGATTCTGTGTATAAGAGATGTCATACACTGTTTCTCCTGTCTGACTTAAGTTCGTTTGCTCATTATGACACTCTCTGGGTTTCCTTATGATCTTTTAAGTTGGCTTGTCTAGTTCTGGAGAAAAAGTACTGTTGGGATTTATTAGGTTCATAAACTTCATAATTTAACTTTGTGTAAATTGATATACTTACATTGTTGATTTTTTTTCTATTCAAAATAATGATACATATTTATTTTTGTGCAAGTCTTCTTTTGTGTCCTTCAGAAAAATTTTCAGATTTTTCTCACTTAAGTTTACTTTTTGGCATTCTAACTTTTTTTCTTTTACCACTTTTGAAAATGATTTCTTTTTTCCCAATCTATTGCTTAACTGGCTTTATGTGGACGAAGACTAATGGTTTGTGTATTTTAGCAGTTATTTCTGCACCCTTACTGAAACTCTGTTACTGTTTTATGGTTAATTTGCTTGGGTTTTCCAGATAAATAGTCATATCAAATGCAAATAGCTATTTTTACTTTTACCTCCTTCTTTTCATTCATATATCTAATATACTTTAATGTAATGTTAACTATAAGTGATGACCCTTGTGAAGTCCATCTTGTTTCTGAGTTTAGTGAGGCTATCCTAGGGCTTTTCTATTGGTGATGTGATTATAATGTAAAATAAAATTCATATTGAAATAGCACTTATCAATTCCTATTGGGGGCTTTAAAAAAAAAAAAAAGTTTAAGAATGGTTATTGAATTTGGCCAAATGGTTTTCAGCAGCCATGGTGCTGATCACCTGCTAAGTTTTCTTACTCAGTGGCTTGAGTTTCCTAGAACATCCAAATGACATGAATGTGGCTCACAAGTCCATGCGAGGCTAGTTTGCTTCTAGCTCATACCTACAATGAAGGTTTTGCATTTGGGAATCCAGATTAACATGAGTGGCTCTTCTCTTAGATCTTGGGCAGATCCATGCTTTGATTTTACTCCCTTCTATTTGAGGCCAAAAACCCCAAATCTAATCTTTTCAGATTGGAAGTTTTTTCTGGTTACTCCTGTGTTCCATTTTAATCCTCAGTTTTTGCCTAGGACTTCCTTGTAAGATGTTTTAGGACGGTTTAAAAACATGTATCCATCATTGTTAGTTTTGGCCCGGGGATTTAACTGAACGCCCTAGGTCACTTCTTGGCAAAGAAAATTGTTCCCCGAGTTCATTTGTCACACTGGTCAGAGTTACCTATTCCAATAGAAAGTTGCTTATGTCATTTGTGTGTGTGTGGGTGTGTGTGTGTGTGCACACATGCTAAGTTGCTTCAGTCGGGTCCAACTCTATGCAACCCCATGGACTGTAGCCCACCAGGCTCCTCTGTCCATGAGATTATCCAGGCAAGAATTCTGGAGTGTGTTCCCTTGCCCTCCTTCAGGGGATCTTCCCGACCCAGGGATTGAACCTACATCTCCCGTGGTCCTGCTTTGCAGGCAAATTCTTTACAGCTGAGCTACCTGGAAAGCTTGCTTATGTCATTTATCTGCTTAAAACAAATCTTTGATTTCTTATTATCGTTAGGAAAAAAAGATCTATGTGTGTACTGTGTGAAGGCTGTTCAGACTGTCTCCCACACCTGCTTCTCTGAATCCATTTTCAGTTCCTCTCCCTCTTGTGCTATATACATCAACCATGGCAAATGGCATTTTCAGGTCTGTGGCTTCTCTGGGTCTTTGCACATGCAGTTCTTGTATTGGGAACAACAAGCTCGGCCTCCCTCGAATGTGACTAACATGTCTCCCCTCTTCACCTGTGCCTTAGAAGNACCTGCTTCTCTGAATCCATTTTCAGTTCCTCTCCCTCTTGTGCTATATACATCAACCATGGCAAATGGCATTTTCAGGTCTGTGGCTTCTCTGGGTCTTTGCACATGCAGTTCTTGTACTGGGAACAACAAGCTCGGCCTCCCTCGAATGTGACTAACATGTCTCCCCTCTTCACCTGTGCCTTAGAAGGGGCTGACTCCCAGTGCTCTCCCAAAGCACCCTGAACTTCCCTGTCATAGCTTTTATCCTCCTTTATTGAAGTTGCAAACCTCTTACCCTTGACTTGAATGTTTCATGAGAACCCTGTTTGCTGCTTGTGTCTGGAACATATTAGACATTCAATAAATATTTGTTGAATGAATGAATGAGTAGATGTCCAGAACACTGTTATCTGAGATGCTGTCTTAATTTGGCCATCCTCACCTTCTCCATCATTTTTACCTTAGTCCAAGTCAACACCCCTCCTGTCTTAGATTCCTCCTTGCTTCCACTCTGGTCCTCTATAGTATGTTCTCTGGTGGCTCAGAAAATAAAGAATCTGCCTTGAATGCAGAAGACGTGCGTTCGATCCCTGGGTTGGGAAGGTCCCCTGGAGAAGGGAATGGCTACTCACTCCAGTATTCTTGCCTGGGGAATTCCATGGACAGAGCAGCCTGGCTACTGGTAAAGATGGTGAAGAATCGGCAAAGAATGCTAAAAATCAGATGGTAAAAAATCCGCCTGCAATGCAGGAGATCCAGCTTTGATTCTTGGGTGGGAACGATTCCCTGGAGGAGGAAATGGCAACCCACTCCAGTATTCTTGCCTGGAGAATTCCATGGACAGAGGAGCCTGGTGGGCTACAGTCCATGGGGTCGCAAAGAGTTGGACATGACTGAGAGACTAACACTTTCACTTTTCCGTCTGTTTTCCCGTGGCCACCTGAATGAGTCTGTGCAAATGCTCACAACGTGATGCCATAGTCTCTAAATGTACGGTTGCTTCTCTTTGCCCTCAGAATGAAACTGTACTCGTTCCTGTGGTCTTTTAGACCCTGTCTCCTGTGCCCACGGCTGTCTTTTCCATATCGTCCTGTCACTCGTCCCTCTCTGTGTTTACTGCTGTTATTATGTTTGTTGTTTGAGCTGCTCAGTTGGGTCCAACTCTGTGATCCCCTGGACTGTAGCCTGCCAAGCTTCTCAGCCCATGGGATTTGTCAGGCAAGAATACTGGAGTGGGTAGCCATTCCCTTCTCCAGGGGATCTTCCTGACCCAGGGATCAAACCCACGTTTCCTGCTTGGCAGGCAGATTCTTTACCCCCGAGCCACCTGGGAAGCCCGTGTTTACAGCTCCGGGCTCCTTCGTGTTCCTTTGCCACTCCAGGTGAAGCCGCCCCTCAGGGCCTTTGCTGCGGCGTTTGCTCCACTTGGAAGGCACTCCCCTCGTCAGTGAATTGGTTTGCTTTCTTGTTTCATTCTGGACTTTTCTTTTTATCACCCTGTCTCCCTGTTTTACTTTTCTTGTAACACTTAACGCGTGGCGTTTTGTGATCGTTGTGCATTTGTGTATTGACTTTTGGTCTCTCATTATAAAATAATCTCAGTGAAGTCAAGGAGTTCTCTTTTTCACTGTGGTAGCCTTTGAACACTGCCTGGCACCCGGGCAGCAACCAAGAAACGTGGGTTGAATGAATCAGTGGGTGTGTGCTTTTTATCACCTTGAGCTGGGCTCTTCACATGTCCTATTTGCTCTAGACCAGGCAACCAGTGACAATTCTCCTCATCTTTTTGTTTCTCAATATTTTTATTTGAGTATAGTCTCTTGGTTATGTTCATTGCTCAGTTCCAATTGAAATGTAATCTCTGCCATGCGTAGTCCTTCATACACAATTTAAATTGGATAATTAAAGGGTCTTTAATGTGTTTTGGGGGAGAAGGCAATGGCACCCTACTCCAGTACTCCTGCCTGGAAAATCCCATGGACAGAGGAGCCTG
>SJYX01007551.1:209467-229207 GCA_006410675.1 Oreotragus oreotragus
CTGTCTTTTCCATATCGTCCTGTCACTCGTCCCTCTCTGTGTTTACTGCTGTTATTATGTTTGTTGTTTGAGCTGCTCAGTTGGGTCCAACTCTGTGATCCCCTGGACTGTAGCCTGCCAAGCTTCTCAGCCCATGGGATTTGTCAGGCAAGAATACTGGAGTGGGTAGCCATTCCCTTCTCCAGGGGATCTTCCTGACCCAGGGATCAAACCCACGTTTCCTGCTTGGCAGGCAGATTCTTTACCCCCGAGCCACCTGGGAAGCCCGTGTTTACAGCTCCGGGCTCCTTCGTGTTCCTTTGCCACTCCAGGTGAAGCCGCCCCTCAGGGCCTTTGCTGCGGCGTTTGCTCCACTTGGAAGGCACTCCCCTCGTCAGTGAATTGGTTTGCTTTCTTGTTTCATTCTGGACTTTTCTTTTTATCACCCTGTCTCCCTGTTTTACTTTTCTTGTAACACTTAACGCGTGGCGTTTTGTGATCGTTGTGCATTTGTGTATTGACTTTTGGTCTCTCATTATAAAATAATCTCAGTGAAGTCAAGGAGTTCTCTTTTTCACTGTGGTAGCCTTTGAACACTGCCTGGCACCCGGGCAGCAACCAAGAAACGTGGGTTGAATGAATCAGTGGGTGTGTGCTTTTTGTCACCTTGAGCTGGGCTCTTCACATGTCCTATTTGCTCTAGACCAGGCAACCAGTGACAATTCTCCTCATCTTTTTGTTTCTCAATATTTTTATTTGAGTATAGTCTCTTGGTTATGTTCATTGCTCAGTTCCAATTGAAATGTAATCTCTGCCATGCGTAGTCCTTCATACACAATTTAAATTGGATAATTAAAGGGTCTTTAATGTGTTTTGGGGGAGAAGGCAATGGCACCCTACTCCAGTACTCCTGCCTGGAAAATCCCATGGACAGAGGAGCCTGGTAGGCTGCAGTCCATGGGGCCGCTCTGAGCGACTTCACTTTCACCTTTCACTTTCATGCATTGGAGAAGGAAATGGCAATCCACTCCAGTGTTCTTGCCTGGAGAATCCCAGGGACGGGGGAGCCTGACCGGCTCCCGTCTCTGGGGTCACACAGAGTCAGACACGGCTGAAGTGACTTAGCAGCAGCAGCAATGTGTTTTGGAGATGAAAATTTTTATTCCAATTTTGACAATTTTAATTTATGTTCATAGATTTTTAAATAACAATGTGTAAATGCTGGTTAGTTATTTTGCTTTTGGTTAAAAACCTTTGCAAAAATATAGGAAAAAAAGACTCTCAATCTTTCAGAAGCATCTGTTTATAGTTTCAGCGAGAACCAAATTTATTTTCAGTGGGCTCAGATATGTATTGTATTAGAACTCGTTCACCATAAATCACTAAATCGCTTACATTTTTTAAGTGAAATATTTTTAACACTGACCTTAATTTTCATTAATGAGAAGTTCAAAATAAGTTCATATTTCAAAGTTGTGTGCGTGTATGTATAGGGTCACATGTAAATAGTTTTTAAATCTCTCCATGGCAGTGAGTCAAGGCTTGTTTTTAAAAGTGNCTCAATCTTTCAGAAGCATCTGTTTATAGTTTCAGCGAGAACCAAATTTATTTTCAGTGGGCTCAGATATGTATTGTATTAGAACTCGTTCACCATAAATCACTAAATCGCTTACATTTTTTAAGTGAAATATTTTTAACACTGACCTTAATTTTCATTAATGAGAAGTTCAAAATAAGTTCATATTTCAAAGTTGTGTGCGTGTATGTATGGGGTCACATGTAAATAGTTTTTAAATCTCTCCATGGCAGTGAGTCAAGGCTTGTTTTTAAAAGTGTTGGGCTTTTCTTTAGAATATTTTTGATTTGGTACCACAACTCATAGGCAGTTCACAGATAATTGAAATGATCTGCTGACTCATTAGATTTGTTTTTATTTTGTTATTTTTACATGTCTATGCTGCCTTCCTAATAGTTTCCAGTGTTTTCCCACAAAAGGGTGTCATTACTGCTGCTACTGCCACTGCTGAGTCACTTCAGTCGTGTCCGACTCTGTGCGACCTCATAGACGGCAGCTCACCAGGCTCCTCTGTCCCTGGGATTCTCCAGGCAAGAATATTGGAGTGGGTTGCCATTTCCTTCTCCATTATTAACTCCATTTTCAGACTAGGAAACAAATCCCAGGAGGATAAGGAATTCTCTGGGTTTACATGCCTTGTGAGGGAGGGAACCATGGCTCTCTATTTGTTTTATTCTTCTATGCAATTTTTTTTCTGAATTCTTAATCCTCATTATATGCTTGGTATTTTATTTTGATAACTTTATAAGCCGATTTATAATTATACAAATGTGTGCAAACTGTGTACACATGAAAAGGCTCTTTTTCATGCATAATATTGATTTTTGTTTTAGATCTTAACATTTGCCTGTGATGCCTGCAAAACAGTGACACTACATGTTCCCGCTAAACTAGATGCTGAAAAATTTATTGGTAGAGGTAAGAAACTGCCAAAGTGTGTAATAAATCCTAATTTGCTGTGATCTTGTAAAATTAGTGTAATCTTTAGAAGAGTGACTGTATTAGAATTAATAGTTAAAATGAATACAATACAATATTTTTTAATACATGTGTTAATCCAGTGAATGAAATATTATTCTTTATTGAAAGACATTATATAACATTAAATTGTTTTAATTTGATCAATGAAGTAATTACTAGTATTTACATTAGATGTAGGCTCTGGTATGTGTCCAAACATGTCTTTGAAATTGAGAAATAGTATTGAAACCATTTCTTGAGTTTAAAGGTGTGGTTTTTGGATTTTTGTCCTAAACTATTTTGGCATCTTCCTGACATTTATTTCCAAGTTTTTTTTTTTTTTAATGGGCTTCTCTGGTGGGGAAGAATGGTAAAGTTGATGATGAATCAAATGGCAAAGAATGGTAAAAATTAGATGGTAAAGAATCCATCTGTAGTGCAGGAGATCTGGGGTTTGATTCTTGGGTGGGGATGATCCCTTGGAGGAGGAAATGGCAACCTACTCTGGTATTCTTGCCTGGAGAATTCCATGGACAGATGAGCCTGGTGGGCTCTAGTCCATGAGGTCACAAAGAGTCAGACATGACTGAGAGACTAACACTTTGATTGCTTTTTTATCAATTAGTTTTTTTCATATAACTCAAATGTATAACTAAAGATCGGATCAATGTAGAGACAGAATATGATGACTATTTAACAACAGATGCAAAAAGTTCAGTAATAATTTAATAACTTCCAGTTTTTATTTATAGGTTCTATTTAACTTAATTTACGTGTTTTATTGTGTTGCTCTGTGGCTAGTTTCAGTTAATAAAAAAAACTTCTTTTGGTGTGGGTTTAGTATTCAAACTGTGGAGTTTACATGTCTTTAAGAACAAATGTCTCTTTTTTTAAAAGGATGTGAAGTAGGTAAAAGACATGGTATATATGTGTAATTAAGAACAACTTAATTAACCATGTAGTTTCATATGTCCTTTTAAAAAATGCAAAATTTACAAGTGTCAATGTAGTTAAAGTTTTTGACTGTCCCACCTCGAATGCATAGCTTACAGTTAAAATTATATATTGCTTTGATTTACCTCACAAATGAATGCTCTGTGAATTTTCTACAGTTAACCTGAAGGAGTGCTTTAAATCTGCAACTCTCATTCACTCAAGTGACCCTGATTTCCAAATCTTAGAAGATGGTTCAGTCTATACAACACATGCCATTCTTTTGCCCTCAGAGAAGAGCTCTTTTACCATACTGCTTTCCAACACAGAGACCCAAGAAGAGAAGGAAATACTTGTCCTTTTAGAGCATCAAACAAAGGTATGCCAAAGTATAAAAATGAAGTATAATGAATTGACTTCTTCAGGTGTAACTCACATGAGCAGAGAAGATGTGAATCAGAAAAAATAGGGGTTAGTTCAGCTTGAAGAAGAAGGAAAACCATGACTCAAGATAACAGTGTTGAAATGGAAAAGAGTGGCTCAACCTAGGTTATCCCAGTTATAATTTCCTTTTATTTGGGGCATAAAAGGAGAAGTTGGCATATGGGATAGAATGAGAACTTGAAATTAGACATGGAGCAGCGTTTCTTGATCTTCACTGTGGAGCAGGTTTCCAAAACAATAAACATTATTGCTTAAGATATTCGTATGTAATTTGAAGCATGTAGCTTTTAAAGATTCAGGAACTCGTATGACATGTTACTTACTTACTATGACACGTTACTTACTATGATGTCTTATTTGGGCAACGGTACTCGGGTCATCATACCTGAGGCTTTCAGAGATAGGTTTCATGTATCTTGGCATAATTTTTACTCTTAGAAAATGGAGGGCTATTTTAGGTGAAGGTTCGGATCTCATGCATGCATTTGACTTTGTGACACCCAAGATCAAAATGACTTCTGTTCAGCCCCTGGCCATTACTCATGACGGCCGTCTGAGAGTTGTCACTGTGTTTCTTTCCCCCTTCTGACACAGATCTCTCTGTTGGTCCCATGGCTCTTCCTAGTTGCTGGTGAGTGGAAGATGCTTATGCTGAGTTTAGAAGGGCACCTATCCACTTAACGTTCTTTGCATATCTCTCCTCCTGTGTTTCTGCATGGCAATGTGGCAATAGTAATTTTTTTTTCTTTCCAGTTTTGCTTCTAGGCTTCCGAATCCATCTCTCTCTCTTCTATGTTCCCATAGAAGTTATTTTCTCAAGAGGATTGTTGTGATAACAGTTAGGGCAGGGTTTTCTTCTTCTTTTTTTTAAAATGATATTGACATTTTGTTTAGTTTTCAAGCACTACTCTGGTCCTACGCCTCCCCAGCTAATCCTCATGAGATAACAAGAGAAGAAAGGTGTATCAGTTTTCAAGTTTAAAAATAAAGTAGCTGTTGACTTGATTATTATTTTTGTTGTTTTCTAAATTGAGGTACTAAAGAAAAGGCATTCTCAGGAAAAAGTTTTGAGACGTGCCAAGAGAAGATGGGCTCCTATTCCTTGCTCAGTGCCTGAGAATTCCTTGGGTCCATTCCCACTTTTTCTTCAACAGGTACAATTTGCTTTTCTTTTCACTATGGTTTCCATCTCTTTTAAAAATTTGGACAATGAGTATGCAACTATTTTTAAAAATTTGTATATATGAATATATAAGTGAATGAGTGTGTCTATCATATGCTTGAATATATGGTATAAATACATCTCTCTATACCTGCATAAACTTTTTTGCAGTTGTAGTCATGCAAAAGCCATTTATAAAGCTGTAAAGCCCATCTAGCACTCTCAAACACATGCTTCTTCAATGGATTTTCATATCATCAAGTGTATCTCAGAGCCTGGACGTAGTCTAGAAAACCCCCAAACATCTTCCATAATAAAGGATGAAATTGTCAATAAAAAGTCAAATGCCATGAAAGGGAAAGATGGTACACCTTTCCATGGTTTCTTTCCAAGTTCACTGTTAAATCACACTGGGTCCACATTTTCTCTCTCTTTTTTAACTTTCAGTGGAAACCTCAGCAAATGTTTGTGCCTTCCTCCACTCCCAGTGCTGACTACCAGTCAGTCTAGCTCTTAGGTTTCTTTTCCACCAATTCTTGAATCGGTGAGAGAGATACCTTATTTAGAGCCCACCAATAAATTCAGTGCAACTGAGAGAAGAGCATTTTAAAGTTGAGAAAAAAAATGTTGTGAAAATAATTGTGAGTCATCCTGATAGGTAGTCAATATCCTCCTAAGAGGATGAAAACACTTTGGAAAAAAATGTTTTTTGATGTAGAATCTTAGTTCCCTGACCAGGGATCAAACACACGCCCCCTACATTGAAAGGCAGTCTTAATCACTGGACTGCTGGGGAAATCCCAGAGAAAATTTTCCTTTTGAATCAAATATCGAAGTAGCACATTCACCAGGATATTCTGTCATTTCCATTTTCACTCTTTTTCATCCTCCTGTTGAACCCCTATGATAAAGACAATGCTGAGAAATAAAAACTAATTAAGGAAACCACTTTCCAAATGTTCACCCTGCAGACAGTATACTTTAAATCCAGTGTCTCAAATATTATGTCATATATAATAAAACTTCAAGTGTTAAAATAATTGACAAAAGGATAACTTTTCATGCTCAGAATACTTTGTTTTCTAAGACAAGAAAAGTCCAGAATGCTTGATCCATGTGGATACATGTAGTGAAAATATTCATTAGTTATTCTGGAAAACTAAGGTGCTACTTCATCATTTTCCTCATGTCTTGCTCTTGAATTTCTCAATTATTAGGCTTCCTTATTCTATTGTTGTCTTTTATTCACACATAATAATAAATTAAAGAGGGTAATTACTTATTGTAATAAAAAATATCAGTGTGATTGCATAAATATGTAGATGAAAGTTTTGCTGAGATACAAATTTGTCTTTTATGTATATACTGTCTACTTTCTAGATTCAATCTGATACAGCCCAAAACTACACTATTTACTATTCCATAAGTGGGCCTGGAGTTGACAAAGAACCTCTCAATTTATTTTATGTAGAGAGAGATACTGGAAACCTGTTTTGTACTCGTCCTATAGATCGTGAAACATATCCATCGTTTGAGGTAACGTTTACATATTGTGTTAGTAGCATTAAGCTTGGCTATTTCGCCTCTCTTCCTCAATTCAATTACTCTTTTCTGTTTCCTGAGTTTCTCATCTGTGCTCTGCTAGTGTTGTACAGACCTGATAGTTGCCTGGAAGCAAAAAGAATTTTATAAAATAAATAGTCTTCAGTTTTATTAGATTGTTCTGGGAATTACAGTTTTACTATTTCTGTTTTCCAAAGATAAAAGAGCACCACTTTGAAAGTAGTTACTTATTTGGCAGAAAAGATCCGTGAACCTCTTTATGGTACGGAGAATGATGCCATAGGAGATAAGTCAAGCTGAGAAGTTAAGCCTCAGAACCTTTGAATGAGAAAATTAATTTGTGAGCAAGTAAGGAGTATGGACAGTGTTTAACTAGGATAACAAGGCATTTCATCATCTAGGCAACCTCCCATGGTGGGATGAGTGTTAAAATGTAAGAATTTAACCTCATGTTGTATTGGATTTCCCACAGGAACTGGTCATTTTGCTTAACTCAACTTTAGTTATATGTTTTTGGATGAATTAATTCTTTAGTTTTATAATTACTGTGACATGGTCTTCTAAGTACCTGTGGTGGTCTGTTCTTTCTATGACAGCTGTTAGGAGATAAAATGGAATTTAAATTCATATTGTATAATCAAAAGAATACATTGTGTTCTAGACACAATGTATGGCCATTTGGTCCATTTCTGACTCCCCTTTTTAAATTAATTCTTATGAAGATAGTTATCTAAATATAGCCATCAATATGACTAAAATTCTAATTAGAAAATAAAATAGTATCTCAGTTGACTACACCTGGGGAGTTTGGAATCCTAAGAATTCAGTTATAAAAGATCCAGAAAATTGTATTTAAAATACATGCACTTGAAACTTTCAAACAAAACAAAATAGTTCTCAGGACCCTTTCAAGAAAATAATAATAAAAACCATTACACTCTTGAACAACAGTACAGCAATGGTGAGGAAACCAAATTTACCTATGTTATTATATTAGATATAATATAAAATGCTATAGTACACCATGAAATTAGCTATCTCTTGTGGCATTAAGATTATGCTCACATTCAAAAGAAGTAACAAATGGTGATGCTTAACAGTCTCCAAATGAAAGGTAAAGCATAAGCAAGTTTGAACCATATTTTATTTTTGCTTTTTTTTTTCAATGTTACTCTCTTTACAGCTAGTTGCCTTTGCAACAACTCCAGATGGATATACTCCAGAATATCCATTGACCCTAGTCATCAGAATTGAGGATGAAAATGATAACTACCCAATTTTTACAGAAACAAATTACATTTTTAAAGTTTTTGAAAACAGCAAAGTTGGTAAGTACCCACCTTGGCAATGTACGGCAATTTAGTGCTTCAGTTCATTAGTTCACTTTCATTCTGGCCACTGGGAGGTAGCATAGCCTGCTGCCAAAAACAAGGGACTTGCCAGACAGGTGGCTGTGGGAGGCATTTTACTCTGCCTTTTGCTAGCTGTGTGCTGTGACCTTGGGCAAGTTTCCTAATCTTGACAAGCTTTGGCTTCTTCATCTGAAACATGAGATATTAACATACAAGGTTAAATGAGGTGCAGTATACCTTGAATGCCAAGCACAGTGGCTGAAAAATAGGAGTTACTCGATGTTATTTTGCCTTTCTGTGTGAGATAAAAGAAATATTTTTAAGAGGCCATATTTTCTAAATATTCTAAGAATTTTTTTTTCTAAAAAGAAGTTATTGAGCAGTGGAAGTCTTATCCTTGAAGAGATCTGCTGATGTTCTACAGTGATTAAATGATAGACTGTATTCTGGGCATCGTTGGCCTTCTCAGGTGACCCTAGTGGTAAAGAACCTGCCTACCAAGGCAGGAGATGTAAGATATGTGAGTTCAGCCCCTGTACCGGGAAGATTAAGGGCATGGCAACCCACTCCAGTATTCTTGCCTAGAGAATCCCATGGATAGTGGAGCCTGCTGGGCTACAGCCCATAGGGTCGCAAGAGTTGTACACGACTGATGTGACTTAGCACGCATGCACACATGCATTCTGGGCATTGTTATAAAGGTCTTGGAGAATAAATTTTCTCAATCTCTTGAAAACTAGACCATTTCAACTAGGAGTTAGAATTAGATTATTAGTCTTCCTCTAGAAAGATCTAAGTAAGCTAAGGATTTTCAGAGCAAAACTGACCCGTATGATCAATTTAAGTGCAGGCTTATAAATAGAAAAAGCTTGAAGAATAACTGGAATTCTTTAGTTAAGAAATACTAAGGCCATGGGGGGATATTATCAACATTTATAAAATTATGCAGTAAACATAGTAAATATGGATATGGTCAAACACTGGGATATTTAAAGGGAAGTGATATTTATATGGAATCCTGAAAATATACAAACGCTATTCCTATTATTAACTTTGTTGTGCAAAACTTTTTTGTGGTAGATAGAGAGGAGTCAAAGGGGAGGTTGAAACTGTAAAGGTTTTGGAAATTAAAGAGGATTTTTGTGCATGTAGGTACTATCGTGGGACAGGTTTGTGCCACAGACAAAGATGAGCCTGACACATTGCACACGCGTCTAAGATACTCCATCACTGAGCAGTTTCCAGCATCACCCACCCTCTTTTCTATGCATCCAACTACAGGCGTGATCACCACATCGTCATCTCAGCTAGAGGGGAGGTTGAAACTGTAAAGGTTTTGGAAATTAAAGAGGATTTTTGTGCATGTAGGTACTATCGTGGGACAGGTTTGTGCCACAGACAAAGATGAGCCTGACACATTGCACACGCGTCTAAGATACTCCATCACTGAGCAGTTTCCAGCATCACCCACCCTCTTTTCTATGCATCCAACTACAGGCGTGATCACCACATCGTCATCTCAGCTAGACAGAGAGGTAACAAATATTAACAAATAAAACCTGATTTGTTGTTGGTCAGTCACTTAGTCGTGTTCGATTCTTTGCAATCCCATGGAGTGCAGCATGACAACGCCAGGCTTCCCTGTCCTTCACCACCTCCTGGAGCTTTTTCAAACTCCTATCCATTGAGTCGGTGATGCCATCCAACCATCTCATCCTCTGTCGTCCCCTTCTCGTCCTGCCCTCAATCTTTCCCAGCAGCAGGGTCTTTTCTGATGAGTTGGCTCTTTTGGTAGTACCTGTGTTTCTCTGTA
This sequence comes from Oreotragus oreotragus, assembly GCA_006410675.1. NCBI lineage: Eukaryota > Metazoa > Chordata > Mammalia > Artiodactyla > Bovidae > Oreotragus > Oreotragus oreotragus. The sequence continues at coordinate 219,250 of SJYX01007551.1, forward strand.
TATCACCTGCAGATAAGCTTTTGAAAAGCATATTGTGAATCTAACAAAAATTATTTTAGGTAGGTTGATGGAGGTCATTAACCTTGCAGCTTGCTGATTTTGAACAGCTAATTCATTCTCTCCTGAATTATACGATTTATAAAATCAAATTTCCTAATATAAACGTATTTATAGTTGGAAAAAAAAACATGAAATGTTGTCATTGTACAGTAAAACTTGGAATTTGTGGAATTTTCTTATCTACAGATAACAGTGCTTCTCTATCTGTGTAACTTCATTAGCAATCTCATCTACATTTTCCTCTTACATAGATTAAATGAAAGTTTATCTCTTGCTGATCTCTGATTCAACATTTTCAGTCGACTGACAGGAATCCTTATTTGAACATTTCACAGCTACCTAGGATGCAGTGCGTCTATAATTCTTCTTTCCGTCTGAACATGCTCTCTTTCCCATGCTTTTAGTTAAAATGACATTAAAATATTCTTTTCCTTTAGTGATTTTTCTATTTTCACCTTGGCTTTATGTTCTCAAAATTGCATTTGATGTCTCCTCTTGCAAGTCAAATTACTTTCCAAAGCATGTTGACGTTAACTCCACAATGATCTTATATTCACATCTGTCCATTGTCCCTGTGGCTAAACTAGTTTAGTAATTACTCATTTTGTTATTCAACTGTTACTCAACTGTTGGCATTTATTTATCTGAATTCTTATAGTAGCTTATCTGGCCTACTTCCTACATTTATAATCCTTAATTTTAAAATATAGTAATATGTATTTATCAGGTTTCTCTTTGATTCCTATTAATTCATTTCCTCTCCTATGAATTAGACAAGTGGTTTGCAAGTTTTCTGGTCTCAGGAGCTCTTTACAGTCTTAAATTTTATTGACAATTCCAGGCTTTTGTTTATGTGGGTTATATTTATCACTGTTTAATCCAAAAATGTTTAAAACTGATAGAAGTTAAAAAATATATTTACTTATCCATTTAAGATATGACATGTTAATATAAATAATATTTTTATAAAAATAATTACATTTCCAAAACAATTTAATGAGGAGCAGCATTATTATATATTTTCCAAATCTGTTTAATACCCGACTTAATGTAAGCGTGATTAGTTTTCATATCTCCTGCATTCAGTCTGTTATGTAGTTTTAGTCAAGGTATATAAAGAAAATCCCAGATGACCTGAAATTAGAATAGAGAGGAGTGTTTTAACTGTAATTCCAGATCATTGTGGATAGTCTTCTTTGATATACTACACCAAAGCTTGACAGGTGGTAGTTTCATAAATGTTTTTTGCAGTGTGCACTCTTAAGAAGCCTTGTCTGTGAACTTTCATACTTTGTCACATCAAAATCCATTGTCTTGTACTATAAGTGACTAATTTATTTACCGTGTGTGGTTTTGTAACATCGTGCATTGGTCATATGGGAAATACTGGCTCACTAAGTTATGCAGATCCTCCAAATATTGACACATTTAATTAAACAATATTAAAACAATCACCTACTCATCTCCATTAATACCACAATAGTTTATAAAAGTTTTCTAGAATTCTTATTTTTGCTTGAAAGCTCCAATTGATCATTTGCATCAGATAGCCTTTTCTTTAAGTGACAGACTTGCCCTATGTGTATCAAAATGTCTTCCAGATACCAAACTGAATAACCTTAGGTGTCTTTTATGTAAAAACAGTTTACCTTCTAAATCAAACAATCCTGAAAGTACTTTTCCTTGGAAGAACATTGTATTATATTATGCAGAAGGGCTTTTATACATACCTCCCATTTCTTCATGTGGACTGAAGGTTGAGATTTAGTAACAGTGGTTAAAATTAATCATTTTTACTGCATTTACAGGGACATTCCTAAGTAAAATTTCTATTTTTTTAATTCAATTTTATTATTTATAATTTATATATTCTTACAATGAGTCTGTGCCAGTGAAGGGGCTTCCTGGGTGGTTCATGGGTGAAGAATCCATCTGTAGTGCAGAGTGGGTTCAATCCCTGAGTCAGGAAGATTGCCTGGAGTAGGAACTGGCAACCCACTCCAGAGTTCTTGCCTGGAGAATCCCATGGACAGAGGAGCCGAGTGGGCTATGGTCCCTAAGATCACAGAGTCAGACACGACTGAATCAACTGGGCAAGCATGCATGCATACACATGCCAGTGAAGAATGGGGTATCATTTGCTAAATGACTGGATTGCTGTCACAGGTCTACAGATTATAGAGATTCTTCATGGAATTTGTGTGCTTAGGAAGAGCAGGTTATAAACCAAATTTTCTTTTATTGTCAAGCCTTAAATAGATTATTCTGATAAAACACTTGAGAACATTTGACTAATGAAGGAGTCTTGGAGTTCTTTTACCCAAGAAATCTTTGGACTCACTTTCTAATCCCAGGTTTCTCATTTTTTTTCTGTTGGCCTTCCACACTTTAATCTCTTTAAACATCAGAACTTTTCTTCCATCTGAAGATAATCATAGGTTGATATTTAAGTCCCAACCTTCATTTCTGTCTTTGTGTTATCTGCCAATTGATCATTCCCCATAAATCATAGCTTGCTACAAATAGAATCCATATTTCCTCCTAGAAATATACTAGTCTGAGCTTTTAAAAATTTTGAATAAAAGACCATTAATTGTTTCAACTCTACTTATGTGATTCATTATGAGAGAGGAGTAAATCAGGAAAAGTCAGGAGTGTAAAAGTATACCCACTGAGAGAAATATTATTAATAGTTTTATTTTACATAATATTGAGTCCAGTGCATGAGGACTAGAAAGTTTAAGAAGTCTAAAGGAAGGAAAGGGCTTCCCTGATAGCTCAGTTGGTAAAGAAACTGCCTGCAATGCAGGAGACCCCAGTTCAGTTTGGTTTTCCAAGAGAACGGCAACTATTCTAGGTGGAAGGTCAGGAAGTATTTTATATATTTTTTGTCTTATAAAAGGTCAATTACTTAGCAAAGGTATTATTATCATTTTATAGAAGAGGAAAACCAAGGAAAAAGACTTTTCCAACTGCCAAAGATTACATTTGCTATTTTTGAGCTTGGCAATAGAACCCAAGCTTCCTAATGTTCAGTCTAGGTTGCATTATTATTAGAGTTGCTGTTAATCCTTCCATATCTCAATACTTGTGACAGATGAGACTGTTATGAGGGGAAACACACTTTCTTAAACTTACTAGTGATGAGTCTGCAATCGCTAAATAATGGAATATCCTTTAAAAAAAGACATTATTTTCCATGAAGAGAAAAAAAAATTTACAGAACGTTCTTCTCATGCTAATTTAATGATCTTTTAATAAATGTCAAGTAAATATTTAAAATCCACCATTTTACAAGAGAGTATGTTATTGTTTTATTATAAGACTGGTATAGAGTCACTGTTAATGTATTTTTGAATGTAAGAATTTACTTTGAATAGGAGATAAAGATTTTGATTAATTACTAGGCAATTTTAAGTGTGCTATGACAATATCTTTTCTTTCTGTTAAGTAATACAAAAGCCAAGTTGATTCTATGAGTAGCATTTAAATTTGAGAAACTATTATATTTTCATAAATTAATTGAAAATTAGTATGAGGAAATTATTCTTCTGCTAGTACATGAAAACTATAAAGTCTAATAGTGTACTTCTTAAATTTTCAATGCAAGGAAAATTATAGAATAAGTTATGATTTCATTTATAATGTTGCTTTCACTCAGTAATTAAATTCTTACTTTCTTTTCAGCTAATTGATAAATACCAGCTGAAAATTAAAGTGCAAGACATGGATGGTCAGTATTTTGGTCTGCAGACAACTGCAGCTTGCGTCATTAATATTGAAGATGTGAATGACAACTTGCCAACATTCACCCGTTCTTCTGTAAGTGTGTGATTTTAATATAAGAAAATGTAAAAGGCAGAGTTAGTTGCTAAATATGCACATTTGCCTTCATGCTCGGTGATTTCAAATGAAGTTTTCCCAGCCATATACAAGTAGTTTGGACTTAGGGTTTAAAATCATGTAAATGTAGTTTTGGGCTTCCCTGATAGCTTAAGAAAGAAAGTGAAAGAAAGTGAAGTCGCTCAGTCTTTGCAACCCCATAGAGTGTAGCCTACCAGGCTCCTCTGTCCATGGGATTTTCCAGGCAAGAGTACTGGAGTGGGTTGCCATGTCCTTCTCCAGAGGATCTTCCTGACCCAGGGATCGAACCCGTGTCTCTTGCATTGTAGGCAGACTGTCTACCGTCTGAGCCACCACTCAGTTGGTAAAGAATCTGCCTGCAACGCAGGAGACCCCGGTTCGATTCCTGGGTCGGAAATATCCCCTGGAGAAGGGATGGGCTACTCACTCCAGTATTCTTGGGCTTTCCTTGTGGCTCAGCTGGTAAAGAATCCGCCTGTAATGTGGAAGGCCTGGGTTTGATCCGTGGGTTGGGAAGATTCCCTGGAGAAGGGATAAGGCTACCCACTCCACTATTCAGGCCTGGAGAATTCCAGGCCAGGATGGTATATATAGTCCATGGGGTTGCAAAGAGTCAGACATGACTGAGCAACTTTCACTTACACTTTTCACACATAATTTTTGAAAATTAGAAGAGCCAGGCTTACTTTACATGATGTTCTGCTTTTTTGAAAGTTACTAATTAAACTTCTTTTGTCATTTTTTGTTATTTTAGTATGTGGCATCGGTGGAGGAGAATAGAATTGATGTGGAAATCTTACGTGTTGCCGTTCAGGATAAGGATTTAATTAATACTGCTAATTGGAGGGCTAATTATACCATTTTAAAGGGTAATGAAGATGGAAATTTTAAAATTGTAACAGATTCCCAAACCAATGAAGGAGTTCTGTGTGTGGTTAAGGTAAGAATAAGTCAGCAGATTAGTTATTTGCAGTTTATGATAGATTAGCATACTAGAGCTTAATGAAAAGAAAGGAATTCTAGTAAATGTAGATCTAAAATAGTTCAGTAAATGTAAATACTGTGTTCTTCATGTATTCAGTGGGATGATTGTACTCATTTTGGGGAACATTTTGAAAAGGTATGATAGTTTAGAATTATTACATATATGTATGTTCAATTAATAAGATATAGTACCCACTTTGTAACGAGTATCTCAGGGTTTTTTTTTTTTTTTTCCTTTTTTTGTTTTAACCAGTGTCTCTTAACAATTAAAAAGCTAGCACAGTTTTGGCACCAGTGAGACACTGCCAGGCTATCCTAGTCCATTCTTTCTATTACTGTGTCAAGGAGCTGCTAGTTCATTACTGAATTTCCCAAATAATGAGTTATTCTTGGTCAGACTCATAGGGAGTCTGTTTATACATCTTTTCTTTTGGATACAGTGTACATTATGTTCTTTACTTCCTGGTTCAGAATGGGAGTCCTCAACCGTTCAAAGATGTAAATACTTCTGAAACCTCTTTCTAATAATCTCTGTCTCAGGAGACATCACTGCTAATTCAGGTGGCAGAGTTAACCCATAAAGTCATCTGCGCTCTGGCTTTGGACAAAACCATAGGAGCTTATGGTTCTGCTGCTTCTTTTACTAGAACATGATTCCATCCTGGGTCTCTGGTTTCCCTTTTCTACATTCACAAGGAGAATGGGTTAAAAATGATGATTGGTTTTTCTTACTGTGATGAAAATTAGTTGCATTCTGTGGGTTAATTTCTGCTTCAAACAGCAAAGGGATTGTCCCTTAAATCTTGTTTCTTTCTTCATCCAACCCTGCCCTAATCCTTGGCATTATGGGAGCCCAGCTTGGCACTCTGTGATGACCTTAAGGGTTGGGATGGAGGGAGGGAGGGATGAGAGGCTCAAGAAGGAGGGGATGTATGTATATATAGTTGTAGTGCAGAAACCAACACAACATTATAAAGCAATTTTCCTCCAAGTGCAGAAACCAACACAACATTGTAAAGCAATTTTCCTCCAATTAAAAAGTAAAGGAAAAAAAAATCTGTCTCCTGGGAAATGGTTTCACCCATTTTCAATACAGCTATGAATCAGGCAAAATAAAATTAACACCTTCTATTAAACTTGATACTGCCCATTTTTTAAAGAGTAACTGGGGTAAAAAAAAGGGTAGAAAAGGAAAGTGTAACGCCCATAATCTTTCTGTTTTCTTGTCTCTTATCTTAAAAATATCTTAGAAAATTTGACCACCTTTTCTACCTTAAACAAGGTATAGATATTTGTTTTCATCTCAGGAGGATAGGATAAACTGTGTCCAAATTGATGGAATAGTAAGTTACTGTTGATTAGGGCATGGAGTCCCAAAAATAATATTTCTTATAATAATAGTTCATTAAATACTATCTGAAATTGCCGTTAGGACCTGTGATACTGTGTTAAATTTGCAATTGAGGGATTTTTTTTTTTTTTGGCTGACTCTACCCAAATACTGAATCAGCACATTTGTGGGTATATGTTTAGTATTTTCATGACTTTTCCTGAGTCAGCACTTAGTACATATTCCCAAAACTGACTAGTTACACACTAGTTCACATGGCCAAATACTGCATCTTGATCTGATTTTCAACATGCTTGCTTTTGTAGCCACTGAATTATGAAGAAAAACAGCAGGTGACCCTGCAAATTGGTGTAGTTAATGAAGCTCCATATACTGGTAGTTCAAGATCAACCATGAACATGGCAACAGTCACTGTTAATATACAAAATCAGGATGAGGGCCCTGAGTGTGACCCTCAGGTACAAACTGTTCGAATTAAAGAAAACGTACCAGTGGGAACAAAGAACATTGGTTATAAAGCATACGACCCGGAAACAAGAAGTAGCAGTGGCATAAGGTACTTGTAATTCTATTTTAGTGAACGTCAAATTGACCGTGTTTTTTTCCTTAGAAAAGAAAAAAAGTTTCTGTGTACATTGGGCTTCCCTGGTGGCTCAGCTGGTAAAGAATCCGCCTGCAATGCGGAAGACCTGGATTCGATCCCTGGGTTGGAAGATCCCCTGGAGAAGGGAAAGGCTACCCACTCCAGTATTCTGGCCTGGAGAATCCCACAGTCCATGGGGTCGCAAAGTCAGACACGCCTGAGCAACTTTCACTGTTTAAAATGTAGAATTTATTTTGATACTAGGATTGTGATTTGACTTATGATCTGTTCTGATATTTTAACTCATCATTATTCACAGGTATATGAAATCAAGTGATCCAGAAGGGTGGGTTGATGTGGATGAAAACTCAGGAGTAATCACAATTTTGAAAAGACTCGATAGAGAAGCCAGAAGTGGTGTATATAATATTTCAATCCTTGCCTCAGACAAAGGTAAGGACTTTGTTTAAGCCAGCTGTGTCGACTCTCAATCACGTACATCCTCTGTTTTTAAATTAACAATGTACATTCAAAGTTTTTTCCTCCCCAGATGACAAGTATTGAGGGGTTTGTTATAATTTATTAACTCAAGTTTGTTTTCCAGTAGCACCTTCAGTTTTGTATGTAAGTATAAAATAATTTAGTCATAGAAAATATATGACTGTACTTTATTAAAATTAAATAACCATTCATTTTAGTGAAGGAAATTACTTTTGTAAAATCAGCTTCAATTTATTTATTAATATCTCTTAAAAAATACTTCAGCAGGAAAATTCTTTATAGAGATAATATAGGTAATTTCCTCATAGACAGTCCTAAAAGGGCTTCCCTGGTGGCATTAGTATTAGAGAACCTGCCTGCCAATGTCGGAGACATTAGATTCTGGTTCAGTCCTTGGGTCGGGAAGATCCCTTCGAGGAGGACATGGCAACCCACTCCAGTATCTTGCCTGGAGAATCCCATGGACAGAGGGGCCTGGCAGGCTACAGTCCATGGTGTGCAAAGAGTCAGACATAACTGAAGCCACTTAGCACACACAATCCTAAAAACGTGTCTTTCTACAGGAAACTAACAATATACTTGGGGATTAGTATTCTGATACTATAAAATTAGAAAAACAAATACCATGAATCCACAAAATCATGTAAAATGTAAAGTCATTTTCTATGAGCCCTGTATGGAGAAGGGAATGGCAACCCACTCCAGTATTCTTGCCTAGATAATCCCGTGGACGGGGGGGCCTGGTGGGCTGCTGTACATGGGGTCGCACAGAGTTGGACACGACTGAAGTGACTTAGCACGCATGCGTGCATTGGAGAAGGAAATGGCAGCCCACTCCAGTATTCTTGCCTGGAGAATCCCAGGGACAGAGGAGCCTGGTGGGCTGCTGTCTATGGGGTCACACAGAGTCGGACATGACTGAAGCGACTTAGCAGCAGCAGCAGCAGCATGCGCCCTGTAAAATTGGAATGTGAGCACAATGATCAGGAATGGGATCCTCTTATTACATAAAATATAATTTTTACTGTAACATACACTTGAACTTTGTGCCTCTGTAAAATAAATGTTAATTACAGTAAACACAAATTATTATACCATAGCTTGCAAATAAGATTTTAGAAGTGATTTTGGAAGATGTTTTAGGTACTTCAGCTGTTTCTAAATTAATGAGAAATGGCTCATATCCATTGATTGATTTGGTAAAGTTGAAACCATTATTAATTTAACTTCATCCAATTAAAGACTATCCTTAAAGATCTCAGCTTCCTTTGTCCCTTTGTCAAGACATGCTTTTTGGTCAAGTCAAGTGAAAAGAAGAGAAATAATATGAATATCAAGTCCATTATTTTTACATTTTATATTGTAGTTGGCAAATGGTTTGTTCACTGATGAGGTTAAAAATTAGTCTGGAATGAGAGATTTTGGATATGATTTTATTCCACATTTTCCTTTGTTGCAGAGGAGATAAAAATAAGCGAGAGAACAAATGTTTCATGGTGTTTAGAGAGGCACTGTATCATCATTGTGCTCAAAAATAAATGTGTAATGGGGTCTTTTCCATTCATTTCTTTTGAAGCTGGTCAGGGATAAGTAACTCCATGTTTTTTTTTTTTTAATGAACTGAGATTGTACTAAAGTATGTTTTTTTTGTTTATTTGTTTTCATTCTTTACCTTTTTAAAAGATCTATCAACTCATTCCCTCTGGACCTTCCCCACCCCACCTGCTTCCATTGAGAAATGGTGTCTCCTGTGAGCACTGACCTCTGGGCTTATGCTAAATTCCTCTCTCCGGCTTCCCTACAGCACTTGCTTCTTCTTTTTTAAAAAATTCTCCCTCAAGTCTTCAGTGTCTCAACTTTTCCACACATTCCTCTCATATCTCTGAACTTTTTAGTTGTACTGCCTTCCCCTCTTCTAAATATAGGTCTTTTTTAAGCTTTGAGTTCAATTTTCCTTCGTGATCTAACCTCACTCAGTTGGCAGTTTTTCCCAGGTGTTTCCTCTGTGTAGTTGAGTTTTACATTTCTTCTCTTGTAAGATTCACACTGTTGGGAGGAGGAATGTGCTTTCAGATTTGTAAAAGCATTTAGCAGGAGAGTGTCATGCACATAAATTGTGGACCACCTTCCAGGACTTTTTTGAAACTGGTATTTACCCATATAGAATTGGGAACCAGGACTTCCCAAGTGGCGCTAAGTGGTAAAGAACCTGCCTGCCAATGCAGGAGATGTAAGAGATGTAGGTTTGATCCCTGGGTTGGGAAGATCCCCTGGAGAAGGTCATGACAATCCACTCCAGTATTCTTGCCTGGAGAATTGCATGAACGGAGGAACTACAGTCCATAGGGTTTCAAAGAGCTGGACACAACTGAAGTGACTTAGCATGCACACACACATATAGAATTATATTAATATTAGAAGCTGAACATTGTATGCATATACTCCAGTAAATAAAATAATATTATTTATTACTAACACATGAAGAACAGAGCTGTGAGACACTGAGTTAGATGTCTAAAATCTTTGGTTGACATATTCTATACCAATACTGATCACAATATGCAAAAAAAAAAAAAAGTTTATTGAACATCTAAACACATTTCATGAAAAGGGAA
>SJYX01007551.1:229632-252225 GCA_006410675.1 Oreotragus oreotragus
GAGAAGGAAACAGCAATCCACTCCAGTACTCTTGCCTAGAAAATCCCATGGATGGAGGAGCCTGGTAGGCTATAGTCCATGGGATCGCAAAGAGTCAGACACGACTGAGCAACTTCACTTTCACTTTTCACAGTCAGATGCCAAAAGCATTTTTAAAATGATTAGGATTTTAAAATATTAAAAATAGACATGGATTTCTGTAGACAGTATATATAGACTGTGCAAAGAAAAGGCAATCTTATGTTTGTGTTCTTGTGCGTGCTCAGTATCCCCATGGACAGAAGCCCACCAAGCTCCTCTGTCCGTGGAATTTTCCAGGTAAGAATGCTGGAGTGGGTTGCCATTTCCCACTCCATGGGATCTTCCTGACCCGGTGATAGAAGCCATGTCTCTTGCATCTCTTGCGTTGGCAGGCAGATTGTCTACCACTAGTGGGAAGTCCTATGTTCTTGAGAGGTATAATTTATTTATAGATTTTAACCATTGCTAAAGCTCCAATACTTTGGTCATGTGATGCAAAGAGCCAGCTCACTGGAAAAGACCCTGATGCTGGGAAAGATTGAGGGCAGGAGGAGAAGGGGACGACAGAGGATGAGATGGCTGGATGGCATCACTGACTCAATGGACATGAGTTTGAGTAAACTCTGGGAGATAGTGAAGCCTAGTGTGCTGTAGTTCATGGGGTTACAAAGAATTAGACATGACTGAACAACTGAACAAGGACAACAAACCTACAGGAGAAGAAATTGAAGTCGCTCAGTCATGCCCGACTCTTTGTGAGCCCGTGGACTGTAGCCCACCAGGCTCCTCCGTTCATGGGGTTCACCGGGCAAGAATACTGGAGTGGGTTGCCATTTCCTTCTCCAGGGGTCTTCCTAACCCAGGGATAGAACCCAGGCTCCCACATTGCAGGCAGATGCTTTAAACTCTGAGCCACCAGGGAAGCCCAGGAATAGGTTAGCTTAGAGGTGGACAAACATGAGACTGAAGTCTTGATTTTAGCCCTGGAGAGAAATGAGAAAGATACATGTTGACTTGAGTCTAAGCATAATGCCACTTTACCAAGTGGAAAGTGTGGGAAGGTGGTATATCCTTATGCATTTTCAAAGCTTGAGGTGCTTTTTTGTACTGTGTGTGTGTGTGTGTGTGTGTGATTTTGTTTTTGGCTGTGCCTTGTGGGTTTTGTTCCCTCAACCAGGAATCATGCCCAGCTGTGCCTGCTGCAGTGGAGGCTTGGAATCCTAACCACTGGACTACCAGATAATTCCCTAAAACCTGAGGTTTTAAGAGAATTAAAAAACAAAACAAAACAAAAATATCAACAGTTTTATTTATTTATTTAAATTGATGGATTGATTCTCTTTTGAAAATATCAGTCTGTTCTTGAGGCCGTTACTTCCATGGAAAAAAATAGATTTTTGTGAAATATTTGCTTTTCAGAACATGATAGTTTTAGGTATGTTTTCAGTATATTCCACAGATTCACCAAGCTTTCATTCTTCATAGAAAGAATGGAAAACAAAGAAAAACAACTTCTAAACTCCCAAATTGTTTAGTCCCAGTGAGGCTGTCTTATCTTAGTACTCTATAATGGCACTCAATAGCTCTTACCAACATTCAAGTTTTACTACATTTTTGTCTAAGCTAGTGCCATTTGCAGCAAATATGTAGCATTTGCTTCTAGACAATATACTGAAGAAAAGAGGAATCCAAAGGACCTGTCCAGTTGTCTGCTAAATTTGTGGGTTAGAGAGTATGTAAACTCAGGCTGATAGGTTTTGTTTTATTCCCTCTTTGGCATTACATCTCTGTTGGTTGACTGTAACAGAACCCTTTCACACTCACGTGAGCAGTCAACTAACAGTCAGTTTTCACCGAGCTGATAAGAGTGTGCAGCAGCTATCTCTATGGAACCCTGTTGTTCTGAGACTCAGAACATTTTTTCCTTAAAATATAGTGAAGAAACCAAATGAGCCTTTAAATTATTAGATATAGGATTTATTTATTTATCTTAAGCATTTTGAGGATTTTAAGTTAGTTGAAGCAGTTTTCAGAGGGTGCAGTATCCTTGTTACAGAGCCTTCAGAGTCTTTTGTCCTGCAGTGGTGTTCCTGTGAGGCACAGCATTTTTATTCCATTAGCAATTTCTACTTGGCTGATCCACTGCAATCTTCAATTTTCCCCTTGTGTTCAACTCCTTATTTCTTTGTCTGCAAGTTACTTTCTATTAAACTTATGTTTTATATATAGCTCATAAGAACAATAAAACAAACTAAAAAATACAATATACAGATATAGATGTTAATGTTAGTAGGATTGTAGGTAATTTTATTTTCTAATTTCCATTTCTTTATATTTTTGAACTTTTATATGCTTGATTCATATTCCTTTTATAATAAGAAAAATCTGTTAAAAACCTTCACTCTGACTGCTACTGCTGAATCACTTCAGTCGTGTCCGACTCTGTGTGACCTCATAGACGGCAGCCCACCAGGTTCCCCTGTCCCTGGGATTCTCCAGGCGAGAACACTTGAGTGGGTTGCCATTTCCTTCTCCAATGCATGAAAGTGAAAAGGGAAAGTGAAGTCGCTCATTCGTGTCCGACTCTTAGCGACCCCATGGACTGCAGCCCACCAGCCTCCTCCATCCATGGGATTTTCCAGGCAAGAGTACTGGAGTGGGGTGCCATTGCCTTCTCCTCACTCTGACTGATTATGATGAATTATAGTTTTGTGTGCTGCCACTGCGTTGTAGAAGTTGGGAGAAGAAGAGAGTCTGCTTTATTTTTAGGGCAATAAGCAATTGAGTAACCTTGTATTTGCTTGGGGTTAAGTAGTCAGATTCTGCTTGAGAAAATTTCATGTGACTCAAGCCTGCCCTTCAAAAGCCAAAATTAAACACTTTTCTAATGAGATAAATACTTTTTAATATTGCATCTATTTAAATTTATTTAAATTTATTGTGATTTAAAGACAATATACTGAATTGAGTTTGACTTTTCTCTGGAATCAGGGTCAGTACTGTGACCTTCAGTTACTGTGGTTCTTGCTTTTCCCTTGCTGTCAGCTGCCACTGTGAAAGTTAGTCTCTCAGTCATGTCTAAGTCTTTGCAACCCCATGGACAAGACCCACAAGACTCCTCTGTCCCTGGGGTTCTCCAGGCAAGAATACTGGAGTGGGTCACTATTCCCTCCTCCAGGGGATCTTCCCGACGCAGGGGTAGGGACTGAACCCAGGTCTCCTGCATTGCAGGCAGATGCTTTACCATCTGAGCCACCAGGGAGATCACTACCACAGTGCTAATCTGGGGTTTCTAATCATGTAGCTTCAGTTCAGTTCAGTCGAGTCGCTGAGTCATGTCCACCTCTTAGCAACCCCATGGACTGCAGCACCCTAGGCCTCCCCGTCCATCACCAACTCCCAGAGTTTACTCAAACTCATGTCCATTGAGTTGGTGATGCCATCCAACCATCTCATCCATTGTCGTCCCCTTCTCTTCCCGCCTTCAATTTTTCCAAGCATCAGGGTATTTTCAAATGTGTCACTTCTTTGCATCAGGTGGCCAAAGTTATTGGAGTTTCAACATCAGTCCTTCCAATGAATATTCAGGACTGATTTCCTTTAGGATGGACTGGCTGGCTCTCCTTGCTGTCCAAGGGACTGTGAAGAGTCTTCTCCAATACCACAGTTCAAAAGCATCAGTTCTTCGGCACTCAGCTTTCTTTATAGTCCAACTCTCATATCCATACATGACTTCTGGAAAAACCATAGCTTTGACTAGAGGGACCTTTGTTGGCAAAGTAATGTCTCTGCTTTTTAGTATACTGTGTAGGTTGGTCATAACTTTTCTTCAGTGATTTTGGAGCCCCCCCCAAAATAAAGTCTGTTACTGGGTTCCATTGTTTCCTCATGTATTTGCCATGAAGTGATGGGACCAGACGCCATGATCTTAGTTTTCTGAATGTTGAGCTTTAAGCCAAATTTTTCACTCTCCTCTTTCACTTTCATCAAGAGGCTCTTTAGTTCTTCTTTGCTTTAAAAACAAATATTGTATAACGTTTTGTATGGATTGACTAACGGTTCTGAAGAACAGTATGAAAGCTTTCATCTTCGAGTCGAATGTATGTCCTTGCTTTCCTCAACACCTGAGAAGAGGGGGCTTTGTTATTTATTTTCCTGTAAGTGATTTAATAGCCGATGACCCAGGGAGGATGTTGATCTTTGCTTGTTTCTTAACTGTGCATAGAAAGATTTAGATTGGGTATTGGTAAGGCTCTGGAATTAGACAGGCCTGGATGTAAATTCCATTGACACCACCTAATAGCTGTGTGATCTTGGGCAATCCATTTAATCTCTCCAAGTTCATTTCCTCATTTGTTAAGTGAGTATAATTGAGCTTTTATCATGGAATTATGAGGATTAAATTAAAGAATTCATGTAATGTGCTGAGTATAGTGCTTGTACATGGTAATTGCTCAATAAATGTTCACCATAATGATCATCATCATAATTGTGGGTCTGATTATTTATTTGACTATAAATAGCACATTTAATTTACAATTGGCTATAATTCTCTACAACTGTTATGTATATTGGGGTACTCTTTTAGAGTAAGAAAAGTTTAAGTTAAAAACTCTTTCCAAATATAATTAAACTTTCTTGATTGCTCGCTTGAGCAGTTGTCATTGGATTCTGTGATGAGTGTGACATTTAAGGTAACTTCAATATAGAGATTTTCTTTCAAGCATTTTGAAGCCCTATTTCTTTTTCACCCTTCAGCCTCATATTTTCTATGGGCTCTTGATCAGTTCACTTGCCCCGGGCATTGTGTTCATGGCTCCTAACAGGAGGGTCCTCTGCGTATTTCAAGGGCAGAGGTAGGGAATATGTATGGTGGTTAAGAGCAAGATTAAATGGAAAAGTGCTCTGAGGTTGAAGATTCTATTCTGCAATTTTATACCATTGGTAATTTGTTTAAAGAAACAACAGCAATGAAACTGCAAATAAAATCAGGTTCTGAAGTTTCAAATCTCAGCACTGTCCGAGTGCTACATGACCTTGAGGCGGTTCCCTCATTTGCTGAGCTTTCGTTCCCTTATCCGTTAAATGGGGAAGATGTTGTCTTCCTCATAAGGTGACTGTGAATGTCTGCTTAGATAATCTGACATGAAGCACACCAGCGCTGACTAAGGAGTTACGAATGTGGCCTGTGACTCCTCACGGTGCTCTCTGCGCTCTTTGAGAGTGCTCTCTGCGCTCTCTGCCTGCCTCATGCTGGGCCAGGAGGCAGGTGCAGGTTTGCTCTTCTGCCCCGAGCGAGAGACTGGGATGGGCAAGGACTCCTGGCATGGCACACCTAGCGTGGAATTCTCTGTTTGATTGGTGTGATAATGGTAATCTTCCCTTCTATGAATTACATTTGAAGTCTGAACTTAGGAAAGTATTTTATAAAAGTTAATTACAGAGAGTGAATACCAACATTTTCTAATTGTGAATTTTCTTGGCTCCCAAATAACTACATTGATGTTTATTACTGCATGACTCTGGTTAGATAATGCAGTCCTGAAAGAGTGTGTTTTAAGGTCATAAGGATGGGAGGATGAGGCAAGTTAATTTTCTGCTTTAACACAAAGTTTCCTCATGAAATATGAGTTCTGTTTTTGCTATGCTTAGTCTGAGACAGCTGGGGAAAGTTAAGATAGGAATATTTGGTAGATAGAGGGAGGTTTTGAACAAACTTAGAGGAGTCTTCCCGACCCGGGGATCGAACCCGTGTCTCTTATGTCTCCTGCATTGGCAGGCGAGTTCTTTACCACTGGCGCCACCTGGGAAGCCCACAACGGAGAGGAGTCAGTTCTGCCAGTTTCTAGTTGAAGCTGTGACATGGCCATACAGATGCAGGCTCTGCTTTAGCCACTGTGATGAGGTGATAGCCTTCTTCACACCACTCTGTGAGACGGGTGTTATCATTTCCATTAGAGGTTAGAGAGAGAGACTGTCATTTGCCTGGCATCCCACAACTTATGAGCAACTGTGGTGGGGGTCATACCAGCACCTTTCTGCCTCTCCGGCCCTCACTGTTAACCCATATTCCTTCCTGCTCTCATCCCTGCCCATCACATCGGGACTGATTAGGGAGTGAATACACATCTCTGGCAAAGACGGTATTTGTTTTTCAGACTTTTCCATTTATTACTTCAAACATGATTTGGTCCAGTTTGATCACACCTTTGATACAGCTGCAGATTCTTCTGAAAGACCTGAGATCCTTTTTCTTATAGGCCAACTGTTCAGATATTTTTTAGCTCAAATATCCTGCTACCTCCCTTTTTTTCTTAGCAGCACATTTCCACACCTTAATTTTGATTTATCTTTCCTTTTTGTGTGTTACTTGACTCTGTTGAGAAGGAAGGCCATCACCTCAAGCTTTGCCTTGTCAGTGAAACTATTTCACACCAGTAGATGATTTCATCTTGATTCTGCCTTTACATTTTTAACCTAAGACTAGTTTACTAATGCAGTCATGTGAGCCATTACAGTTTATCTCTTGATACAATAATATCAGTATCTAGGGCTGGGAAGCTATTAATAAGTTTTTTATTTGGTAGGGTAAACATGATCATGGCTATACATAGACAAGTTGGCTCATTTCAGGAGATTCTATAAATGTGTTAGTGAAGGTTTTTTTCTTAATTTTAACTTCATTGGCATCCTATTGCCTTCTGTATAATAAGATTTATAATCTCATGGCAGGTGGTATATAGTGGCATAATTTCATAAGTTTTTTTTAGCATAATTGCATAAATATTTTCTTGACGGTTTGAATATGTAGGACCTCAGGTTATTCTCAAATGTGTAGGAAACAGAAGCCAGTCTTAATAGTCTACCTACAGACTGAATGCATACTCTAGAACAAATTCATCTACCTCTTTGTGTAATTGTTATCTACGTAGTATTTATATACCTGACAGTTGTTGAAAAGGCAGGAGGGAGGATGTTACCATAAAGAATGCAATTTATTCTTTTTGAATGTGAAATAAAAATTATACATCGTATTAATCATCATGTTTAGACAAATGGCACAGAATGGACAATGAGCAAAATCATCGCAAGGGTGGGAAGCATGGTAACAGTTAAAATTGCCATCTGTTATACTGATAATGTTGGAGAAGGCAATGGCACCCCACTCCAGTACTCTTGCCTGGAAAATCCCATGGACGGAGGAACCTGGTAGGCTGCAGTCCATGGGGTCGCTAAGAGTTGGACACGACTGAGCGACTTCACTTTCCCTTTTCACTTTCATGCATTGGAGAAGGAAATGGCAACCCACTCCAGTGTTCTTGCCTGGAGAATCTCAGGGACAGGGGAGCCTGGTGGGCTGCTGTCTATGGGGTCGCACAGAGTTGGACATGACTGAAGCAACTTAGCAGCATACTGATACTGTAAAATGATGGCATACATGCAATCACAAATGACCTTTTTAGCAATCATTTTATTCTTTACTTTAAAAATGTATTTATTTTTGGGCCACGCTGTGTGGCTTGTGGGATCTTAGTGCCCTAACCAGGGATCAAACCTGCTCTGTCAGCAGTGAAAGCACAGTCCTNTGGGCTGCTGTCTATGGGGTTGCACAGAGTTGGACACGACTAAAGCAACTTAGCAGCAGCAGCAGTCTCCAAACCTTAAGTGCCTTCCACATGCCTTCCCTTTGATTATGTCCAGAACATAGGTCTGTGTATGTGCTTTCCCACCTCATTAAATCTCCTTGTGTTTTGACTATCCCAGAGATGCCCTTTTCAGTCCTCCCTTCCTCTTTTTAAAAATCTGTCAAAACTCACCTCTACAAAAATTCCATGTCTATTGCAGCTTTTTAGTGAACGGACGACAAATCTAAATAGCAGTTATTTTCTGTACAACATCTTTGAAGTGGATTATGTCTTTCTTTTAACGTACCTTAATGATGTAACCTAGGACTGTACCTGTTCCTGCCATTTCTATGGTACAAATGCCTAATAATGTGTAATTTTCAATGTGTAATTGCCTAATAGAAACTCAAAAATCAAGAAATTACATTTTCATATCCAATTTTCTAGATGGGAGAACATGTAATGGAGTACTGGGGATTATTCTTGAGGATGTGAATGATAACGGCCCAGTCATACCTCAGCGGACAGTGACAATCTGTAAAACTGTGATGTCATCGGCTGAGATTGTTGCTGTAGATCCTGATGAACCCATCCACGGCCCACCCTTTGACTTCAGTTTGGAAGGTGTTTCGAATTCAGAGGTACTTAGAATGTGGAGACTGACAAAGGTTAACGGTATGTATTTCTAAATGTTACTCTGTCGTTTTCAGCATCAAAATGTCTAAAATATAGAAGAATACTTCACTGTGTGGTAATCACTAAAAAATGAATGTGAGTTTCTCAGCGTTGGTGGGAAGAGCCTGTTTCCGGTCAGTCCCGTGCCAGGATTCCCTACAGTTTGCATGAATTCTCATTCTCACTCTACACGCTATCCCTCCTGCCCTGACCCCACCAGACCAGATCTGATAGAACCACTGCCAGGCTTGTGTGTCTCCCACGCACACAGATTTTTCACATGACGGTGGTTTCCTTGGTCAGAAGGGAATCCCCATCCTTTGCAGGTGTGCTCCCAGGGAAGTGGACACTGAGACAGTCTTTCTAGGCTGAATGTTTATCAAGGCGTTTCCTTGGCATCAGTACACATGAATGGAAAGAAAGCAGAGTGGAGCAAACAGAACTGAAGCTGCAGCTCAGGCCAAAGGACAGCCTTGACTAACGCATGAGCCGTCTGGACTCCTCAGTCGCCATTCTGTTCTGTGCTCTTTCGTGATTCTGGCAGTGGTTTGGGCCGCCCGAGGGGGCATGACCTTTGGCAGGAAGGTCCAGTCCTGGCGGTGCTGATAGTCTCCCAAGCAGCTGGGACCATACATCCCTGGTTGCAGGGGATCTGGGAGTGCATCCCAGTGTCCACTGTCTGATCCCTTTTCTGCGCTGCATTGACTTCCGACCATTTCTTATCTCATGTTTTTTATGTGGGATTCTTCCTCGACTTGGTCCCAGTGTGTACTTTCGACTTTACCTTTGTTAAAATCTATGGTGACAAGAATTGCAAAAGCAAAAGGAACTTCTCTCCGGGTCACCGTTGCTTCACTCCCTACCTCTGCGCTTAACTTTCCAGCACATTCTGTGTCTCCTGACTTCACAACTTGTGCACCATGTCCTGTCACTCCAGCTTTCATGACCCTAACTCTAACCTTCATCTACTGTAAACTGAATGGGGGTTGCCTTTAAAATGCCCTTGAATGGTTTTTCATCCCCATGCTTTCAGCGAATATTTCTTGATTTCCTATTACAAGTTGCTCTATGAACTGACAGACAAAACTTTCAGTGTTTTTAATAACATTCCAATGAGTCCCAGGTGGAGCTAGTGGTAAAGAGTGTGCCTGCCAATGCAGGAGACATAACTGCAGGTTTGATCCCTGGGGGAAGATCCCCTGAAAAAGGGAATGGCAGCCCACTCCAGTGTTCTTGCCTGGAGAATCCCACGGACAGAGGAGCTTGGAGGGCTACGGTCCATGGAGTCGCAAAAGGCTGGACACGACTGAAGCGACTTAGCATACTGATGAGTGTGTATGTGAGAAGCAACCTTATATTTAGATGACTTCTCTACTTCTTTGGTATCATAACATCACATCTTTTTATATAATGTTAAAAGAGGCAGTAATTTTTAAATGTTCCTATTTAGTACAGTGAAATGCTAACAGGATTATGTTGGTCAAAACTGTATTAATTTTAAGTTTTGCTGGGCTGTGAAATAGTCCAAAAGCATGAAAAACACTAAGTGGAGAAGACTGTATCCTAAGGAGGCTTTAGGTCTCATTATACTGTTTATTCTTCTTGGGCATTAATTTATTCATGTGTAAAATGAGATTATAGGGGGAAGTAAACAAGATAGACAATGCAATAGACCATGGTATGTTTTGGTTTTGTTAGTCTTATTATTATTTCTTACACATTCATGGACACTGGGTTAATCATGCTTTCCTTTAAAACTGACTCCATTCAATGACTTATTTTTTTACCCAAGTATTGAAGGTTTACATTTAGAGCATCAAATATGAAATAATAAAAATGTCACACTGGGCCAGCTAACTGGGGAGAATTATTCTTGGGCATGGACATGTGTAATCTATATGTAAAGTAGTATATTTTTGGCTCTGTCCCCAAGACTGTTGGATTTTGATCTGGATATTTTCCACTCTTCACTTAAAAAAAAAACCATCAAAAGCAAAAAAATATAAGGTTGGTCCCAGTGTCTTACGGGATCATGTGAAGAAGTTCTAGCATCATGACTGATGCCTTGATAATAAGTTCATGGTTCGGCATAATATATG
Source organism: Oreotragus oreotragus (assembly GCA_006410675.1). Classification (NCBI taxonomy): domain Eukaryota; kingdom Metazoa; phylum Chordata; class Mammalia; order Artiodactyla; family Bovidae; genus Oreotragus; species Oreotragus oreotragus. Next base: position 240,053 of record SJYX01007551.1, read on the forward strand.
AAAACAAAGTAAGGAAAAACATCTGGAATTCAGACTATGAAATTCTCTGATGAATCGTGCATAAAAGAAGATATATTAAAATAAAAATTTTGGTCATATTAAAATTTTTAAAGATATGATAAAAGTCAATCTCTTAACAAATCTATTATTTGTTATAAGGATATGTGTATGGACAGATAAAATATATTATTACAAAAGCCAAGAAACCTTTATACAAAGAGGCAGCATAAACAAACTTGTATATGATCAGAAAGACTTTGTCCATGTCCACTTAGAATCGTGTAGCGCTTGAGCCATTCCCATTAGGAATATCCATTGTATGGAAATGATGCTGAATATCCTGTCACTAGTTATTTATGCTCAGGAGAAATCAATGACAATCTATAAGTCATGGTTTTATTTCCTTTCAGATACAGCAGCACGTCTCTCCTATCTGAATGACCTCCAGTTTGGAAAATATACAGTCCCTGTGAGAGTTACAGATAGACTTGGCCAGTCACTCGTCACTCAGTTAGATGTGATATTATGTGACTGTGTTACCCCAAGTGACTGCAGAACGTACTCAGGTCTGAGGACTGGCAACGGAGAAGTGATACTTGGAAAGTGGGCCATCCTTGCAATATTGTTGGGCATAGCATTGCTATTTTGTAAGTCCTTTCATGAATTTAAACGATAACCTTTAAAATAACTTTCAGGACACATTCTTAGAATCAACACTGTTATCTATGGCTGCTTATTTGTATGTAGCTACGTTTCTATTTAACACACACATATCTAATTCTTATCTTGAAAGTGCATGTAGGTATCATATTAGTGCTGTCATAATTGGTGCAGACATAAAATTCAACACAAATACAGCACTGAGCGTGTCCTTGTTTGTGGCATATCCATTTAAAGCAGGCTTTTCTAATGGATGCTGCTTTGACTCAAGCAATAATATTTATGTTTTCTGGAAAGTTGTTTTTGTATTTGTCATCATAAATTCATAACAGTCTTTTATGATAAACGTAACTCTTATCCTGCAGGTGTCTTATTCACCTTGGTCTGTGGGGCTACTACTGGGGCAGCCAAAAAGCCAAAAGTATTTCCTGATGATTTAGCTCAGCAGAACCTCATTGTGTCAAACACTGAAGCTCCCGGCGATGACAAAGTGGTAAATATTTGTCTTTTCAAAATAGGTACAGATGATAGGGATTTCCCTGGCGGTCAGTGGTTAAGACTCTGCACTTCTACTGTAAGGGACGCCGGTTTAGTCCCTGGTCAGGGAGTTAAGATCCCTCCTGCCACGTGGCTCAGCCAAAATATTAGTATACATTCAAACAATAAATTTGCCTAAACAACTGTAGTGATCTTTTCTGGGAAAAGTTTTTTTTGAAATCAGATAGCTTACAATATATAACATGTCATCCGTTGCAGGGGACAAATTAAATGATATTGATCCCATGGTGATATGTGGCATTTCAATTTGACCATGTAATGTTACTTAATAGTAAGAATCCGTTGGCATGTCATTATTTTTTTTTCCCCCTATTTCAAGTGTGTCACGACTTCAACTTTAAATCCTGTCTTTTTTATATATTGAAGCTGCTGGTTGTGCTGTAAGAGGGTTTCATTTAGTTATTCACCAATCATCAGCATAATGATTTTAATTTTTTTTCTGGCCGCAGCCATAAAATGACTACAGGCTTTAATCATCGTGGGAAGAACTTTAATGGAGGCTTTCAGGCTCTGTTATGGGTTAGAAAGGAGCCTGAGGTCAAATATATGAAGCAATCATGCTAACAGGTGATTGCACTGCTTCAGCTTTGAGTTCCAGCCTAGTTATGTGGATGAAGGAAAAGAGTGAAGTGAAAGTCGCTCAGTTGTGTCCAACTCTTTGCAACCCCATGGACTGTATGGTCCGTGGAATTCTCCAGGCCAGAATGCTGAAGTGGGTAGCCTATCCCTTCTCCAGCGGATCTTCCCGATCCAGGAATAGGACTGGTGTCTCCTGTACTGCAGGCAGATTCTTTAGCAACTGAGCTATGAGGGAAGCCCCAGTATGTGGATGAGGAATAAACAAATTCCCTACCAAAATGTAATTGATGATTAGAGCAGGAAGGATCTTGAAAACAAAAGGATGTTGACATCTAGGAAGGTATTAGAAAAAATGAAACAGAGTTTCCTAGAAAAACGTAACATGGGAAGTTAGTGTCTGGAGCTTTGGTGTTCTTACTTTCTCTTTCTGATTTGTCTTTATTTAATTAGATGACAAGGATTTAGTATTGCTGCTTTTTACGGAAACTTGTTATTTCTGTTAATTTTGTTTCAGTTGAAAGGAACTCAATTAGTCACTGAATAAAAATACCAATTATTATTTCTGTTTCTGTTCTAGTCAGGTGAAGGGAATGAATTTAAGCAGCATCAGTCTATGTGAGACAATAGTGTGGAATCCTGAGCTTGCGATGTGAGATGCTGGAAGGATTTCACAGATGAAGTTGTACAGTGTTCTAAGAAGTTATTAAAAAAGGAGTACACATCAGGTTTTCTGACTTGTCTCAAGGCTCAGACCACTTGACATCTTGCAGTTGGCTTCCTGTATTGGAAGCTACCTAGTGAAGTAGTAGAATTAAGGTAGTTAGGTACCCAAGGTTGCCAAGACAGATTGAGTTCCCGCCCTTGGAATGCTTACCTCCTAGCATGAAAATTCATGGCATTATCTGCATGATTTGTTCTCTTTCTCATTTTTTGTTTTTCTCTGTATTTCCCCAATGCCAACTGTTTTGTTTCAGTATTCCACAGATGGTTTCACAACCCACGCCGTGGGTGGCTCCGCTCAGGGAATTTGTGGCACGCTGGGATCCAGAGTGAAAAATGGAGGGCAAGAGGCCATCGAGATGGTAAAAGGAGGGCATCAGACCATGGAGTCCTGCCAGGAAGCCGGGCATCATCACACCCTGGAACGGTGCAAGGAAGGTGGACAGCACACTCTGGATTCCTGTAGGGGAGGACCAGTAGCAACCGACAACTGCAAATACACGTACTCCGAGTGGTACACTTACACTCAGCCCCGTCTTGGTGAAGTGAGTTTCCCATAAATCTGTTTTGCTTTCTTTTCATCTTTCTGAATGATTATGAAATGATTATGATCTTGATTTTTTACCTAATGATTAATCTACTCTTTAGAAATTTAATTTTCCTTAATTTTGATTGAATTGCAATCAGAGGTTAAATGGATATTGACTTTTCTTCCTATTTTGTTTGGTTGTTCATTCTTTCTGAAAGAATAAGATGATACTTAAATTCTTTTTCTCATGGCTTTGTTTTGCCATTTCCCATCAGACAGATCAGGTCTTAGAGACCAACAGTGGAATCTGAGGCAACTCCAACCTGCAGTCACTCTGCCTATCTGGAAAGCTTTGAGCCACATGCATTCTGGTTCAGTTGTACGAATGCATTTCACATTAGCTATAATCTGGAAAGGGAAAGGAATGATAACTTAAAACAAACGCTTGCATACTTGCTGCCACATGTGTGACTTTTAGAAACCTGCTATGTAGTGAATTAATTGATGGTGTGATTTATGATACAGACCAATCATGTGCATTTTTTATACATAGGAATCCATTAGAGGACACACTCTGGTTAAAAATTAAACAATGAAAGGTAAATCAAAGCAATTATTTTTATGCTAGTAAGTCTTGGTGTTTAAAATAATAATAATAAAATATGTTGTGCTTTTCCTCTTGGCAGAAGATCCGGCAGTGTGATCAGGATAACACCCATATGCAAACTCAAGACTACGTCCTGACCTATAACTACGAAGGAAGAGGATCAGCAGCTGGATCTGTGGGCTGTTGCAGTGAACGACAAGAAGAAGATGGGCTTGAATTTTTAGATCACCTGGGACCCAAATTTAGGACACTTGCGGAAACATGCATGAAGAGATGAGTGCCTTCTAGATGGTCTACAAAAGCCAATGGGTTTATCGTCTTTTTTTTTTTTTATAAGCTAAGTTTTTTTTTTAAACATAGACGATGCTATATTTGGGGCTTTTCCCCTTTATTTTGTTGGAATCTCTTTAGCCAAATGTGCATTCACTGAGGGATGCTGTAAATAACTACACAAATTTCCTGGCTTTTTCATAGTGTTTAATTACTTATCTTCCACCTAAGGACACCTGCAGATAGATAAGAAAGTCTGCGTTATTGTTTACATTTGGGTATAATGACAGCAGCCGATGTATAGTGCAATACAATGTAATGAATTCACGTGTATATCATAGCCTACTTGAAGTAGAACCAAGTGGAAAATTGCAGAGATCTTGCTCTAACTTAATCTTCAGTTACCTAATTCATTAATCGTTTGTGTGGTACTTAAAGACTGCTGTTCTCCTAAACATTCTAAAGTGTTTATCCTGTACTCTTGATGTGTTTTAGTCTTGTAACATGACCTGTCTTCATAAAGCAAGTGTTGACTGTTATAATTCCATTTTGGTGGAGTTTAGTTTCTACCTTGTATTCTTTGTGAAAGCTGGCACTGACTTACACTTGCTCTGTTACTCACCTTCTCCGAACATTTACATTTTAAAAAATGCTTTAAGGGTGTATTTTTATTTCTGTGAGGCTTTGGTCTTTGATCTCCTCGCCCCTGCCCTCCACCGCCTCTTTGGGCTCTGCCTCTCACTTTCTCTCTCCTCCCTTCTTTCCCTTCTCCCTCTCTCTCTCTGTCTCTTGTTTGTGTTCTAAAGTTTTTATTTGGGTTGGAGAATTTAAATAGAGTTAAAAGCCATCTCTCTTTCCTCTCTTATAACGTTCTGTGTTTCTCTTTTATATAAGCACCTATATTCTTGCCTTTTCTTAAAATCAATGTGATGTTGATTTTATTGTTTGAACTGTTTTGGTGCTTGCTTCATTATCTTCTCTACAAAGACTGTTTAATTTTGCCACTAAATTGTAGAAATATATCATGCTTTTATTAGATGCAGCATTTTATGTTAACAAAAGGAATACTGTAATTAAAATTGGGATGTGGGCATTTTAGTATATTTGTTTGGTTCTCAGTTGCTCAGTGGTGTCTGACTCTTTGTGACTGCATGGACTGTAGATGCCAGGCTCTTCTGTCCCTGGGATTTCCCAGGCAAGATTACTGGAGTGGATAGTCATTCCCTTCTCCAGGGGATCTTCCCGACCCAGGGACTGAACCCATGTCTCTTGCATCTCCTGCATTGGCAGGCGGATTCTTTACCACTGCACCACCTGGGAAGCCCAGTAGTATATTTATAGTTCATTATTGTAAAGATCCAGTTTATAAATGCAAAATAGTGATGGTTTTTGAAATAAGCTTTGAAATGCAAGGATCTTGAAAGCTGTCTAGGAATAATATGGCTTTTTAGATGAAATGGCTAGTTACATCTATGTGTTTGTAAAGTTTTTTTTTTTTAATATTATAAGATTAAAGTTTTTAATGAATGTAGAAGTGGTCCAAACTATTTAAATTTTGAACTAATAAGACAAAATTAAACTTAATAGCCAACCAAATTCCAGGGTAGGTTTCACAGCTGATTTCAGTCAATGAATTTTCTATCTATACTAACCATTGGACATTTAAAAAATATTTCTAATATTTAGAATTGTTAATAATATGCCTGCTTTTGAATTCACAGTTCAGTTCAGTTCAGTCACTCAGTCGTGTCTGACTCTGCGAATTCACAAGATTGGCTTATACCAATTATTTTTAAGAGTTAACATTGGGTAGTTTATTGAATAATCTGTTTATCGTTTCAATAGTTTCATTGCTGCTCAGTCAAAAATAGTTTCTCAATGTTATTTATAAAATTCTTGTACATGACTAGTTATGATAAAGTAAGTCAGGTAGTTTTAAAAATCAGTGTGTTTGTTAATCATGTGTCTGATATGAGCTTATGGGATGGTGTTTTCTTACTTAAAGAAGTGAGGCTCTTTTAGAATCCTGTTCTACACATTTTAAGATTTTAGAGTTTGGTTTGGAGAGGTCTTTGGTTGTTCCATCACATTTATCTAATTTTACTGTTCTAAAGACTGTGATGCTATGGAATGTTGGTTAAGTTGCATAATTTCTCCATGTCTGGTTTTTTTCATCTAAAATGGGGGATAATAAATAGAACTCCTTTTCTAGGGTTCTCCTGGGGTGGCTGTAAGACATTTGAATAAAAAATGGTTTTTAAGCATGAAGGTCACTCAGAGTGGTCCACCCAAAAGGCACTCCTAATAAAACTAAACAATTTAAAATAAGTTGCATTAATAACCCATTTCATGTTAACAAAAATCAATTAAGAAAATAAGATAATGCGAGGATTGTCTTTGTTGTTGTTATTTTGTTTTTGACTTTTGAATATCTGTCAGTTGAGCGTATGTTTCTCGGTAATGATCATCCAGTGACTGAGTCTTCTATTTCCAGTGTTTCAGAACATACATTGCAAAGATTGCTGAAGTATCTACAAAGGATTGCTTTGTTGCAAGTAATATGAAACTACTTTGTTCAAATTGAATGGAAAGAAGAACATCCACTTAAAATGGGCACTAATTCTGGACCCCTATGAAAATTGCATGTGCTTAAGATTCCTTCTTCAAGCTTATTCTTAGCTGTTCTTCTAGCTTTTTCTGCAAAGGAATGGTTTTCCTCAGAGGCAAGCAATTGCTTGCCTGGGAGTTTAAGACTCTTTGGCATTCACCATGGTAACCTAAATGCCAACACTCCAGAAAGACTGCCTTGATGCAAATGCCCAGCCCCACCTTTATTGGCTGTGGGATTGGAGAAGTCATTCAGACTTTGAGTCTAGTTTCCTCACTTGTATGACCTGTACTGAGGATGTTGGAAGAGTCTGCATGCGTGCTAAGTTGCTCCAGTTGTGTCTGACTCTTTGCGACCCCATGGACTGTAGCCAGGCTCCTCTGTTCTCCAGGCAAGAACACTGAAGTGGGTTTCCAGGCCCTCCCCTCCTCCAGGGACTGGAGGAGTCTGCTTCATAGTTGTCAGAATTAAAAGAGTTAATTCATGAAAAGACTTGGCACCAAGTTAGCCCTCAATATATGTATTGGGCTTCCCTGGTGGGTCAGATGGTAAAGAATCCACGTGCAATGCCGGAGACCTAGGTTTTGATCCCTGGGTTGGAAAGATCCTCTGGAGGAGGGCATAGCAACCCACTTCAGTATTCTTGCCTGGAGAATCCCCATAAACAGAGGAGCCTGGCGGGCTACAGTCCATGGGGTCATAAAGAGCTGGACAGGACTGGGAGACTAAGTACACATGTATGTTACCTGCTGCTATTATCATAGGAGAGGAAGATGCCATAGTTGGGAATAATCATAGATCCAGGCTCCACTTTCTTTTTAGCTGACATCTTGCCACGATGTTCCCATTTATTTTCCCCAGAAGCTTCATCAGTGTTTTAACTATGATAGTCTTTGAGAACATCACAGCTAGTATAGTGTCCAGATCGCTCATTCTTGGTAGTCAAGAAGTGAAATCATATTCATAGCCCACAAATCAGTATGATCAATTTTCAGACTTAAACAAAAAGCAGATAAAATTCCTCATAAGCCATACACGAGTGCGGGAAGCAAAAAAGGAAGCAAATATACTGCTTCAACAGGGGAAACCTACAGGGAATTGCCATTAGTTCAGTGCAGTCTGCATTTGGGGGTCTCCATGTAATCATTTTCTGCTTTTAGGGATCCCCTATTTTGATGCTGGCTTTATCTTGGTTCCCCCTCCTTTTTTTTAGTGGAAAATCTGACTTTCACAACAAGCTTTCCTTTCATCTCCAGCCTTTTCCTGGGCTCCTGATTGAAATCTCAAGCCCAGATTTTGCCCTGGTCGTCCCCTTAGGCAGTAATGTCCTGAGGACAAAATGCTTCCTTCTATGGACCTAGAACCATCATTTTTTCTACCTCCATGCATAACAAAGCTCTAAGAGGTTGCATGAGACCTGTGTAGGTCTGCACCTCTCATTCCAGTTCTTCTGTGAGACCCACGTTACTCTGGTAATTTTTAATTCATTATGAGTAAAGACAAACAGTATGTTACCACATCCAGTCAGGCAGGCCTTCTGAGTTTCCTGTGTAGTATCCTTGTAATTACATGAAACTCTAGAATTCTCAGTTTCTCTTTTTTGCCTGCATGGCACATCATTTTATTGCCCCAAACTGCCAAACTTTCTGAGAATTTTAATCACAATTTCGTTTGTTCATTTCTTTGCATACAGTCATTTAATGTCTTCCCGGTACCGCCACAGAAGGCCTTCCTAATACAGACTGTGCTCATATGTCAGAAGGAGCAAGCTGAATCAGCTATGCTCGGTGTCCACACTGGCACAGGACAAAGCTTGGTGAAATTGTCCCTTGTGCTCCTGCAGAAAATCTGTGCAAAGCTAAGAGGTTAGAGCTTTCGAGTTTCTGCTGATTGCCTGCCTATTCTTAGTTATGTTAGAATGTAGGAATGAGGATAGAGCAAAATGCTAATTCTGTCACAGTTGACAAAGAGTAGAAAATTTCGGCAAATTGCTGAAATATTTGCTGGCACTATCTTTTAGAATGTGGGTTCATAGTTTATTTGCTTCAGAATCACCCATGAGGTTTGTTAAAGATCCTGTATTGAATCAGAATCACAGGGTTGACAGGCTATTGAGAAGAAATATGGAAGGCTGTGCTTTTTCATAAATTTCATAAAGTGAGAACCACAGAGAGGGATTGGTAACTAGGTTTGGGTAATTATTTGGAAGCTTATGAAACAAATATTTTAAGTTTTGCTTCTTCATATCAGCTGCTTTGTGCCAAATGCTGGAAATGTATCAAAGTTGACACACGTGAGTTTGTAAAATCCGTAATTTTAGTTAATTAGCCATTTCTGAATGAATTTTCTGCTCTGTGATTCCTGCCAGCCACATGGAGGGAAACTAGAGGCAAAGTCTTAAGGTAGGATCGTGGGATGAAGGTACTAAGTAAACATTCAATAACAATGAACTAATTTTGCTGCATAAACGCTGCTAGCCAATAAAATACATGCAAATTATGTTGTATATATTCCCAGAACAAATCAGGGTTGTCAGATCTCCAGAGACAAGTGGGACAAGGAGGTCAGCACCAGGAGCAACAGGTGACTCTGTCTATGAAGTGGCAGATACTTGGCAGTGTTATGCTGTTACGTGGAAGCTGTGACAGGTAGGGTGACAGGCACTGATCGCAGGATAACGATGATGGCTAGGAGCTTCAGAGGGCCTTATGAAATAGGACAGGAACTTGGGGAAGAGTTGAGACTTTGGCTTAAAGAATGTTTCCTGTGGGAAGTGGGCCAACTGGAAAATTTCTGAGAACCAAGGACATGAGGTGGAGCCATGGGGAATGAGATGTGAAAGCTAAAGTTGAAAGGAGAGCGATGGGGTCAAGCTACCGAACTTTGGTGCAAAATTACCAGTCAAATCAGGTAAAAAGAATTTATCCTGACAAGGTGAGATAATGGTGCAAAGACTCTACACACACGCAAGGATGTTTAGCTCAGTGACGTGAGATATGTGGATAATTGGAAATAAGCTCAGTGTCCCATAATGGGAAAATAAAAGATTTGTAATACATTATTGTGATACAGGGTACTATAAATGAGGATTACAAATGTGGTGACCATGGACCCTAACTCTGAAAGACATGAATCCAGATACCAACTTTGTTTCCACTAACTGAGGAGCCTTGGTAAGTCATGGGAGCCTCAGAATTCTTATGTATAACATGGGGACAAAATAGGAAGAAATGACATAATACATGTAAAGATTCTTTCTTAATGCTTGACTCATCAATGTATTAATAAATCTAGTTGTGATGATGATAATAGAATAGTAGGCTCTAGTCCATGGGGTCGCCAAAGAGTTGGACATGACTTGGCAGCTAAATAGCAACAGCAAAATTTTATTTTGAAGGCTATTTAAATAAGAAAAGGTATAAAACATAGCATTCATTAAAAAACAGAACAATTCTCTAGATCAGTAGAATTCCATATTCATAAATGTAAAACTGTGTAATATACTAAAATACTGAGTTGTAATCTCAGATGAAATATTTCTTCATTATGTTTCTGTGTTTCCATTTTACAATGAGTCTTTATTGTAAAATCGGGGAAAATTAATAAATAACAAAAGTTCATGGACTTTAGGCTTTTGGAGATTTATAGACCTCTGAGAAAAAGAAAAAAAACTTCTAATCTTAGCCTTACAACATCAAGGCTACAATGAACATGCATTCACAGTAAATGACTGAGTTGAAGCAAAAAATTTTTTATAATTTCATAATAGTGTACTCATACTTTTGGTCTAAAATTTTACATTGTGTGTGTGTGTGTGTGTGTGTGTGTGTGTGTGTGTACTCAGTTATGTCCAATTATTTGCAACCCCATGAACTGTAGCCCACCGGGCTCCTCTGTCTATGAGATTCTCCAGGCAAGAATACTGGAGTGTATTGCCACTTCCTCCTCCAGAAGGGCTTCTCAACCCAAGGATCCAACCCGAGTCTCTTGCATTGCAGGCTGATTCTTTACTACTGTGCCACATGTGAAGTCCTTTAACACACAAATGTTATTATCATTAAATTTTCATATGCTGGCTAGGGACCAAGAAAAAGTAATCAATTTTCTAGACATGCCAAGTGAACTGTTTCAAATATTTGCATGAGTGCAACTGTGAACCAAGAAAATTGTTCATTTGTAGTAAGCCAAGCTTTACCACGTCCTCTTACCATGGACACAAAGTTAAAACTTTCAGAAGACTGCTGAAAAAGTCATTTTCTAATTATTTTAATATCTCCTTAATACAACATTTCCATATAAGCATCAGTAATTTAAATTCCTTATTTTTGCATGATGCATATAGAAATGTTTTAGAGTATAAATATCATTTTAAAACTTCTAATTAATAAAATTATTTCCAAAACTCTTCATATGGTTCATTGACTGTTCACAATAAAAGATTTTGGATAGTTTCCTAGAACAGGATTTAACTTGCAGATGAAGTTTAATTTTTTAATGGTTATAATTGGGTGCTGTTTCTTACAAGAATAATAATAATTTAAAACCTGCCAGTGGATCTTTACATTTAAGCAGGAAAGAAACAAAGCAACACAATGAGTTTCAACCATTTTTGGTTTTAACAGATTATCTCCATAAATTTTATTGTTAAGAAAAAGGAATATGGGTCCAAATTCTGAATTTTTATCTCAACTGTTTTGAAACTCATCTGCATATTTAGCTAAATCACATAATTTCTTCTTTGGGTGTATGTTTCTTCAGTAAAATTAGAAGTTAGACTAGATTAACTTCCTTGCTATCTCAGATGGTTAAGAATCTGCCTGCAATGCAGGAGACCCACGTCATATCCCTGGGTCAGGAAAATCCTCTGGAGAAAGGAATGGCTTACCCACTCCAGTATTCTTGCCTGGGAAATCCCATGGACAAAGGAGACTGGCAGGCTCGATTCTTTGGTTGCAGAGTCGAACATGACAGTGCTTAACACACTAGACCAGATTAAATATCTAGTCACTTTGTTATAACTTTCTATGATCCTTTGATATAATTTTCTATGATCCTGTTAATTAAATATGAGTGAAGTGGTAATTCAGTCTTGGTTTATCACTGATCTCCAAACGTCCTCCAAGTCAAAGAGATTGCATTGCAGTATCCGTGGTGTGGGGGAATGTACGTCAAGGACTGGGAAGGGTAGTTGGATTCGTCTGGTGTTGGTTCCAGGATAACATGAAGCTGGTTAGTGTTCCTAATAAAATGTCTTTAACACAAAATGCACAAGTCTATCCAAGAACTCTACTGATGCTTTGATTTATATAGTTCTCTGGATATGTGTCTAAAACTCAATTACTTAAGAAGTTCTCTTTTGCCTTTTTGGGGGCCTGAATTCCTTTAGGAATTCTTCCAATGACATTTTGGCAATTTTCAGTCTCTTGCAAAACCCTTCTACTTTTTCATTCTTTTTTTGTTCTCACCATTTCCTTCCTTTCTCAACTTCAGTTTACTTATTCATTACTATATTCCATTATAACCTCAACTTTCCCTTTCCGTCTTCGTAATTACTCAGTAAAACCCTATCAATGGATAAACGCCATTTGCCAACTATTTTCTGAATCTTACTTGAACACGGCTCAAGAAAAAAAAAAAAAAAA
>SJYX01007552.1:0-81295 GCA_006410675.1 Oreotragus oreotragus
CCAGGCAAGAGTACTGGAGTGGAGTGCCTCAAGGGACATATGTGTATAAATCAGTGATCTGAAATTTCATGTTCTTTTTTAAGTAGGCTAACAAGCAGCCATATTGATTAAAGAAAAAAAATTTGAGAGCAACATCATTATTCTAAAAGGGAAGATTCATTAACATAAGCTGCTAACATAATGAAGTATTTGCATACTACAAATCTTTAAATCACGACATTTTATAAACCTAAACCTCTATCAGAGAACTAGGTTTTTACATATGTTTCTACAGAAATCCATATGATCTCTCCCCAAATTAAGTACTCTACCAGTGACTCTAATTTTTCCAATTAGACTCTTTATTATAATTATTCTTATGCATTATCATCTATAATCTCTAAGTGGGAATTTCTATGAATAATTGGAACATCTTCACACTTTCACTCTTAACAGATTACAGTATTATCAGTGGCACTTTAATGGAACACTTACATATGCGACATTCCACCATTACCATCTATTTCAGAAGGGAAATAGGAAACACCCCATCAGCAAAGGCCTCAGACAGGTCCTTATACAGCCCAGGGCCCAGAGCTTTCATTTCGTGCCCAAGACATCCACTAGGTGGGGCCAGGGGGCAGCAACACGGCACGCTGACATTTCCCTCTGACCATGATCAAGCCTGTCCTCAAAAGCCGTTCACTGTGCAGGGCTGAGATTCCAGCTCCACCAGAGGGAAGAAGGTAAGCAGCCAGAGCACACCCGGCTCTGAGCACCGCCCCTGCGTCTCATAGCACCCTGCCAGCTCGCAGAGACGCCTGGCCCTCAGCAGGCAGGGGGAGCATTACTTCCTTGTCACTGGTTAAGGTTCAGTCCCACCTATTTCTGAAACAGCTTTACAGACTAGGAGAGATGGAAAACTCAAAAACCACAAAGACAGTCATTTTAAAAATATCAAGAAGGTTTAGACAGGAGGATGTATGACTCTTTGTGTACGCTTTTTGCTTTGCTTTTTAGAAGACATCACAATGGTACATTAGCTACAGAACACTCCTGAGTCTAGGGAGGAAGAAATAAAAAGACACAAAACCTCTCCCATTCTCCTGAGGGGCTCTGTGTTCTGTCTGCGACACCCCAGTGAGACAGCAGTTCACGCCTGCTCCGAGGGCTGCAGTTTAAGAGACAGAGGGAAAAGGCAGAAAGCAACAAGTGTAGAAGGGCACATGGCAAAGTCAGCACCTGCGTATGACCCAGTGATCCCACTTTTAGGCACATACCCAGAATACCTGAAAACCGCGCCCCCACAGATATTTATACAGCAATGGTAGGTCGTGTCCATCAACAGCTGGATGAACAAACGGAACGCTTCCAACAGCGGCAGACTCATCAGCTTGAGGAGGGGCTCTGACGCCTGCTGTGCATCACAGTGGCCCTGGAGGGCGCTGTGCTCAGTGAGGTGAGCCAATCACTGAGGAACAAGCGCGCCTGCCTCCACTCACAGGAGGGGCTGAGGCCACCAGTCCTAGAGACAGACAGCAAAGAGGTGGGGGCCAGCAGCTGCTGGAGGGCAGTTTAGTACCAGAACATCTCACCCAGCGCACCTCTTCTCCAACTCAAATGAAATCTTAGTTCCGGATACTGATCTACAGAATGTAATTTGAAAGATGAACATTACAGCTGAACTCCTCTCATTAGACCTTCCACTGCTTAACCAAATCATAGTTTCTCTGACCCAGAGACACCCGGGCTCACGGGACCAGAACCTCCGCTTCTGCTGACAGCACACCCAGATGCTTTCTCATCTTTCCCTTTCCTGAAAGTGAGAGTGTCAGCCGCTCAGTCGTGTCTGGCTCTTTGGGGCCCTACAGCCTCTTCTATCTGTGGCCACCTGCCTGGGCCTCTCTGAGGCATCGTGTCGGCGAGCGCACGGCGGCAGGATGCACGCAGGTGCGGGAGCCCCAGCCCCACCTGCCCGGGCCTCTCCGAGGCGTCGTGTCGGCGAGTGCACGCGGCAGGATGCGCGCAGGTGCGGAAGCCCCAGCCCCACTTGCCTGGGCCTCTCCGAGGTCGTTGTTCACTACTGTGAAGTTCAGCCCCAGCTCCTCCACGTCGCCTTCGTAGCTCTTGAGGAAGAGCAGGTTTCGGTACACCTCGGGGTCTAGGGATGCCAGGTGGTGGATGTCCACGTCGGCGCTGGTCCCCAGCAGCTTGGACAGGAAGAAGCCAGCGAAGGGCAGCTCCACCAGCATGTTCTCATAGAGGGCCTGTGAGCGAGAGCAGGGGCCACCGGTTAGCACTCCACAGGGCCGCCTCTTGCCCTGCCTGCAGGCAAGGCCGGGTGCTCAGCCTGGCCTCCGCGGGCCCAAGATGGCTGAGCCCAGCCCGGCCCCCACAGGCCTGAGGCATCCGACTCCTCTCCCCACGCGGACCCGAGGCAGCCGACTCCTCTCCCCACGCGGACCCGAGGCAGCCGACTCCTCTCCCCACGCGGACGAGGATGCAAGCGCCACCACGTGCCAGCCCACAGCGCAGGCGTTCACACACATGCCCCATGCAGAGAGACCTACAACAGACAGCGGGGGGCCTGAGGGCTCGAGTGTGGCGGGGGCCTGCCAAGTTTTCCTGTGAAGCCTCTGCAGGTGGGTCAGCCTCCCGGGGCTGCTGCACTAAGTGTGCCGACCAGTGGCTTCACATAACACAGTCTGGAAAGGTCTGAACCCAGGCGTCAGCAGGCCACGCTCTCTGGGAAGGTCCTGCCAGCTGCGGGGCTGCCGGCCCCACAGCCTCTGCGGGGCTGCTCCCCCTCAGTCTGCTCTGTGCCTCCACCCCGCCCTCCTGCCTCTGATGCAGACGCCACTCACTGGATCCTGGGACCCACTCCACCCAGGATGACCTCCGCTGAGCTTGCTCACATATGCAAAGACGTCTTTTCAAATAAGGGCACGCTCACAGGGACAGGGCTTGCCTGGTGGCCCAGCAGGAGAGTCTGTTTGCGATGCAGGAGGCCTGGGCTCAATCCCTGGGCTGGGAAGATCGCTGGGTGAAGGCACCAGCTGCCCACTCCAGAGCTGTTACCGGGATGGTCCCACGGACACAGAAGCCAAGCGGGCCACAGAGAGTGGTTCAGCGACTGCCGCTCTCAGCGGCACAGGGTACCTGAACTCGAGCGAGTCTTCCTGGGGCCACAGTTCTACCCGCAGTAGCAGGCAGGCCAGAGCGCCTCGGTGCCCAGCTCTCTCCTCTGTGGAGCACAGTGAGCGCGGGCATGGGCACTATGTGCCAAAGTTGGGTTTCGTGTAATTTTCGACATCAAGGAAGACAATTATTCTTTAGATTTTTTTTTTCAACCATCCAATGGGGAGAAAGCAGCATTCTTAGCTCAGCGACCACAGCCGCACTTCCCAGAGGGGCTGCCGCCTGTCCACACCCACACCCACCAAATGCTAAGCGCAGGGTTCCTGAGACAGACGTTTTGTGTGATATCACCTCTGCCCTGCCCCACCTCCCCACACGAGGTGGCAGGCTTGTGCCACGGCCCACCTCGGAGGGGCCCTTCCGTGTGCACACGGCCAGCACTGCTGCAGCCCTGGACAACCGTCTCACACACAGGGCAGTCTACAATCACGACCTTTAGATTCACCAACGTTACATGCTCACATTAGGCTCAGACACCCTCTGAGACCCACATTTCAGCTCTCACCCACTGATGTGACTGGAGCAGGCTGCAAAACAGCCATGGATTGCAGCCACGAAACGTCCCCCAGAGGCGGGCGTCCCCCCAGGGGCGGGCATCCAGAGGGCACTGCGTGGGCTCCTGGACACCACCTCCCCGAGGGNGAGACCCACATTTCAGCTCTCACCCACTGATGTGACTGGAGCAGGCTGCAAAACAGCCATGGATTGCAGCCACGAAACGTCCCCCAGAGGCGGGCGTCCCCCCAGGGGCGGGCATCCAGAGGGCACTGCGTGGGCTCCTGGACACCACCTCCCCGAGGTTGGTCACCACATTTGGAGTTCAGGCTCACCCTCTCCCCCTCCAGCTATGTCCCTGCACTTCTCTTTCTGATTTGAAGACTGATGATTACTCAATTAGTTCTGGAAAAAAGGCAAAAAAGGCTTTCTTAATGAAAGAATGCGTAATAAAATGGCAACCAGCACTTAGGTCCTCTCCTGACGATGTAAAGAAGGGCTGTTTTGAGACACCAGGCTTTGCCTCAAGTTAAGGATGGCCAATCCTATTAATCTGGCCTACTTAGGAACCCCATTACTTCTAATGAATGATGCCATCAAAGCTAAGGAGCATTCTGCAGAGACGACAAGACTGATCCCAGGTGTCGAGAAAAGCCCCATTTGTACGGTAGTCTGTGAGTAAACTCAGAGAGTCAATCATCGGGTGCTGAGTACGGAAGGTCACTGTTTGCCATTCCTGCATTAGTAACAATAAACTTGTGAGGTCCACTCAATCCATCAGAGCTACCTGAATTTTAAACAGAAACTCCACTGTGACTTGTAAAATGTAAATGCACAGGTATAATTTTTTACATGAGGCAGGTTTAAACCTTTAGAGCATTTAATACACAAGCACTAATAAATGACAGCACTAAAAACTGCGGCTGCATCAGCTAAATGGATTATAAATTAAATTTCCATAATGCATGCAACTGAGATACAAATGTAAGCATAAATCAAGGTATTTCCTAAACACAGGTTAATTATACAACCTCAAAAACTGCCAATTTTTTATGCAAAATAATCCACTTAGCATTTTTCATATTGGCCTCAATCCTCAGTCCGCTGCACACTTGTTCCTAGAAGCGTATCAATAACCACTTGTCATGAAAACATAGCAATAGGTATATGGAGAAAACCTGTAACGTATTTTTCAACTGTCTGTCTTTTATGAGTGTTTATAGCTAGAAATTGTGCCAAAATGATCTGAAATAAAAAGGATTAATTACGGTAGAAGCCTTTTAATATAAGTGAGTGCAGTTGCCATGCAATTAATGCAAACCGTGGCCCTGCCCGGACGGGCGGTGTGAGCCGCATCTCAGGCTGGTTCTGTTTGCTGCCAAATAACTTCAGTAATTTACTACATTAAGAATCAATAAAAAAAATAATGCTTTTCAAATGCATCTCTATCAATCTTCAGGTAGTTCTAAAGTGAACATTTATAACTTAATCTAAAAACTATATCAGAGATGTCCTGTTTTAAGGCCACTCTAATTGAACAAGGAGATAATAATTTTAATTATTTCCGATCATGCTAACCTTGGAGTCTACAAAACTAAAGATATGTAAAATAAGGATGTAAGCTGATACTAATATGCTATTTAATTTAGCAGTTGTCTCAGAAGAAGTGACGGCAAGTTGAAAGCTGTGCTCTGGCTGGGCTCCTGCAGGGCGGGGGCGCTCCTGGCTGTTAGAGCACGGATGGTGCCCAGTCACGGGGCGCGGCCAGGGAGTGCCCGCTGTGTGCAGGGGCCTCTATCGGCAGGATGGAATTCTGCACTCACAAACTGGTTTGCAAAAAACCATTTATTCTCTTTTGAGACATTTCAGGCTGTCAAAACTACACACATGGAGATGCGCTTCAAACCCTAACTGCTTACTCCTTCAGCTCTGTCCATACAGCTGCCTGACCCTCAGTGACGAGGGTGCTGTGTGTCAGGTTTGACCTGCTCCCCACCACCTAGGGAGATGAGGCGTCCCACCCGCCCCGGAGCCAAGGAGAGACTCACTCCGTCATTGCAACGGGTAATCTGCACCAAGGGTTTGACAGCTTTGCTTCTGAAAACAGCCCATTCACTTCTGAAAACCTCTGAGGATGCTGGGTGGGTGGGAGACGAGAGGTCATGCCTTCAGGCCATTCTCCTCACTGGGCACCGGGAAATCCTCCCGGGCGCACAGTCACTGCCCAGCGAGTGCCCACTCCCGGCCGCTCCTCCTGGCTCAGGCTCCTCCGCCCACCCACCAGGTGATGGAAAAGTCACATCCCCTTCCCCCACCGCCCCCCGAGAAGTCAGTACTGGTATATTCACAGAGCTGTGTGGCCATCACCCTCCAGCTGAGTTTTGAACATGTCACCCCCCACAGCAGAAGCCTTGAGCCCTGGGCTGTCCCCCCTCACTCCTGCATCCCCAGCACAGAACTCTTGGAGGCCTTTTCCGTAGCCATATGCACCTTTGGGTGAGCCACCCAGCCTTCGGGCACCTCTGATGGTACCCTGCCCGAGTTCCTGCTGCCCGTGGCCATCCACACCAGCAGAGGCCAGGAGGCCTGCTGACCTTGTCTCTGACCCCCGGGGGTGGCACCAGGAGCCCCTGCCTGGTCTGTCTCACAGAGGAGCTCAACAGCCCCTGGCCGCCTCCAAGAAGTGACCCCGATGTGAGGAACAAGAGCAGCAGTATACATCTTCACCTGGCTCGCTTTTCACAGTGACTATTCGCTTATCTTTAAAACGTATTTATTTGGCTGGGTCTTCACTGTGGCACGTGGGGTCTAGTTCCCGGACCAGGGAGCGAACCCAGGCCCCTGCATTGGGAACAGGGAGTCTTACCACACTGGACCAGGGAAGTCCCCGAAGTGACTATTTAAATGTATAGAAGGGTTTAGATGGGCTGGGTTTATTTATTTTTTAGATAATTACTGTGCTTATTGCACAGATAAGGACCAAGGAAAGACACGCACTGCACTTTAGGCAGCCCCAGCAAAGCCTGTTTCCTGATTGTCCTGGTGAGAAGCTAACATGGCTTAGAAGAAGAAACCAGCCTTGGTGTAACACTGACCCGCGTTAGACTAGTGTGTGGGAGGGCTTGAACGTGTGAGAAGGGGGCCTGCGTACTGCAGCCAGAGCCTGCGGCCCAGAGCCCTGGAGCCCGCAGCCACAGCCAGAGAGGCCGCTGCAGCGAGGAGCCCGCCACTCAACTGAGAGCAGCCCCCGTGCGACGCAACTGGACAAAGTCCTTACAGACCAGCACAGCCCAAATAAAAATTTTTTTAAATAAAGAAAAAAATTTTTTTAATGTGACAAGGGATATCTCAATGGAAAGCAAGATCTACTTATGCAGGGGCAGAAAGAATTCTGGTGAATATCTCAGAATAGCTAAAACTTCAATAACACTTTTAGGTACTGAAATCAACTGGATTCTGGCATACACTTGCCATTTTTTACTGTTCAGTAAGACCATTTTTAATTTTGAAGAAACAAACTTATATAGAAAACTATGACCTTAACTAGGAATAAGAAGAATCTCCAGATTTGGGAACGCGTTGCTTTTCATGGAAAAGAATATAAATTGTGATTAGAATGCTATAAAAGCAGTACAATTCTCCAAAGGGATAAGGGTCAAATAAGTAATCACTTACAATAAATTATAAGTTTTACATATTTGTTCTTTATGATCTTTGATTTTTCTGTTTCTCAAAAAAGTTGAAGGTCAACAAGAGGAAACGCATGGTGAATCATCCCTGTGGTTAATTAACTGAGAGATTCAGAGAAACCCTGCTTCTGAAATCTGCTGACCTCTAAATAAAAAAGTCTTAATATGAGAGTCTCAACATGCAAGTCTTGATTGGAAGACTTGTGCTTAGCACAGAATGATCAACTATTTGCTGAATGATATGTTTAAAAAAACCTAAAGGAAAGACACAATAACTTCAGAGCTCAACCAGATGAAGCAGCTCAGCTACGCTGACCCTTAATGAGCTGGCGAGTTCGAAACAAGATGTTATACAACAGAAGCTTTGTCATTTAAGGACCAAAGTAACTTAAATTACTAGTGTTCACCTCAGTCGACAGTTTCAAAGCCTCAGCAAATTCAGTGAGCATTCTATAAAGGGATTCGAATGAATACAAAAATAAATTTTCCCAACTATCAAAAATCTCAGGATAAACTGTTAACTGCCAATACGACAGTGTATGATTCATTAAGTGTAGATTGGATTCCACTCAAAGACAAAATTATAAAGTATGCTGAAGTTTTACATCTGTTAATTAAAAATTTGAAATATATGACCAAGATATTATCAAACAACCTGATTTACAGGCATTCTGTTCCAATTAAATCAATATTCCAAAGCAAGGGGGAAAAAAAAAATTTCCAAGTAGAATTCAAATATGATAAAAGATTTCCTCCAATAAATATTCTGAACTTAATTGGCTTAAATGGACATAGGTGCTTCTATCTGTTTTAAAAAAAAGTTCAAGATGACATTACCACATCCTTGAACTGTTTATTTATTTCCTGTCCAGAGTCTGATTTACAGGCGATAAAACGCAGTCACAACCCACAGCAGAGCAGGAACCATCTGCTAATGGAACTGTTAGCGAGAAGTGACCAGTGGCATGAGGTAATTCTTCCCATGCAGGAGTGCTCCTGAGGACCTCGCTGCACTCCATCACAGTAAACAACCGCTAACATATGCGTTAAAAGAAAATTCAAATACATTATGACCCAATAAGTATCATAATCAATCAATAGACAATTTTCTTCTCTTAAAGATTTAACGTTCGGATGCCACGCTGTTAGTGCCATACTACTACACTCACTTAGGTATGGACAATTTTTAACATGTTGGTGCAAAGTTTAACCATTTACAGTCAGATACGTTTTACTAGCTAGTGCTCCCTTAGGAATTCCCTTGCAGAAAAGTATGCAAGTAAAATCTTTAAAATGAGGAACTAAATTAAGTGCCATTCTCAAACAACTATAGTTTTGTTCTTGCTTTTGTCTAAACTTAATTATTTCAAGATCTTTATTAAGACTGCATTTATATACACTTCATTTTTAGGACCTGGATTCTCGTTTACAGAGCTGATACATTCCGGAAGGGAGGAGTAAGAGGGTATGGTCTCCTCTGGATCTGCAGCTTCACAGCAGATGCGTCCTCAGGGAGGCTCCAACGCGAGCAGCGCGATTATGCAGACACACACACGCGCGCGCATGAGCAGCACCACTATGCAGACACACACACGAGCAGTGCCACTATGCAGACACACACTACACTCACTTAGGTATGGACAATTTTTAACATGTTGGTGCAAAGTTTAACCATTTACAGTCAGATACGTTTTACTAGCTAGTGCTCCCTTAGGAATTCCCTTGCAGAAAAGTATGCAAGTAAAATCTTTAAAATGAGGAACTAAATTAAGTGCCATTCTCAAACAACTATAGTTTTGTTCTTGCTTTTGTCTAAACTTAATTATTTCAAGATCTTTATTAAGACTGCATTTATATACACTTCATTTTTAGGACCTGGATTCTCGTTTACAGAGCTGATACATTCCGGAAGGGAGGAGTAAGAGGGTATGGTCTCCTCTGGATCTGCAGCTTCACAGCAGATGCGTCCTCAGGGAGGCTCCAACGCGAGCAGCGCGATTATGCAGACACACACACGCGCGCGCATGAGCAGCACCACTATGCAGACACACACACGAGCAGTGCCACTATGCAGACACACACACACACAAGAGCAGCGTCACTATACACACACACGCGCACACACACGAGCAGTGCCACTATGCAGATACACACACACACGAGCAGCACCACTATGCACACACACACACACACACATGAGCAGCACCACTATGCAGACACACACACACACACACGAGCAGTGCCACTATGCAGACACATACGCACACACACATGAGCAGCACCACTACGCAGACACACACACACACACACGAGCAGTGCCACTATGCAGATACACACACACACGAGCAGCACCTATGCAACAGAACACGCAAACACTGTCCACACAAAACCTTGTACACGAATGTCCACAGCAGAATTACTCCTAAGAGCCAAACCTGATCCTCCATGATATAATGAACTGATAAACTGTGGTAGTTACTCGCATGACAACATCCTATTCCGAAAAGAAAGGAATGAAGTACAGATAATACGCCACCACGTGGAGGAACCCTGAAAGCACTATGCCAAGGCACGAAGCCAGTGATGAATGGCCACATGGCGCCCCATTCGGCTCACAGGACAAGTCTACAACGGGCAAACTGCAGAGACAGAAAGGAGCTGAGCGGTGGCCCAGGACCTGCAGGACTGGAGCAGAAGGGGAGTAACTGTTAGTGAGCGTGAGGTTTCCTTCTTCACTACTTTCTTCTGAAATCTTAGCGGTGACGGCTGGACAGCTCAGTGAGCACAGAAACACTCACGGACCTGTGCCCCTTAGCAAGGCAGAGCTTCACGGAGTGTGGACTGCACTTCAAAAACACTGTGACTTCAGGTAAGTCACAAGAGCATCATCTGCTCTGCAGGCCCGATTTTAAATTAGGGTGCTTCTCTAACGGGCCACTCCGTCCAAGGAGCTCCAGGGGGAGAGCGGACGTCTGCTGGAGACAGCATGGACCGCACGGAACAGACCGCAAATGCGCTCCATAAAGGAATTCAATGATAAGGTTGAAATTTACTGTAGTTCTGACTAACTTTTATAGGAAATCACATCGCAACACTAGTCTCTAAATCACTCCAGGGTGACAAAGCTCCTGGGCCGCCCACCCTGGACACGCACCCTCGTGCGGGGCTCCCGTTCGGTCTGTCCCCCAGGCTGTGTGTCCTGCCGCCAGGAGAACTGTGCCCGCCCTGCGCCCACTGCTCAGCTTCCTCCAGGCTGCGCTCTTCTCCAGACGGAGACCCCTCCCCTGTGGGCTTCCCCGCTGTGCGCAGTCAGGACGCCCCAGTGCGCCCTGCTGCGCTACCGGAATGACCCCACGGGGCAGAGCCCGGCCCAGGCCAGGGCAGCTGGCCGCACGTGCCCGGAGGGCATGGCACTTGCTTGTCAGCTCTCTGCAGCATCTCCCAGGATCCCAAACCAACCCCCGTTCTGCATGCACGGTCACTTCATCAAAGACGGCCACCCCACCTGGGAACACCAGCCCACCCGTCCACCATCCTCCTCCAGAACCTCTCTCGTCCCTTGGGGGCCAGGCCTGCTGAGAGGCTGACACGATCCACCTGTAACCCTCCCCCCACCTCCCCCGGAAGCACCTGAAGAACTCATTTGTCATGTCGCCCACTAAACACATCATCCAGAATAACCCTGAGGTCCACGCCTGAGGGACGATTCCGTAATGCGGTTGTCACAGGACCGAGGACCACTTGGCAGTAACGGGAAAACAGTCCTGACACCTCACAACCCGAATGGCCCTTGGAAATGGGCTGAGGGAAACGAGCCAATTGCAGAGGCGGCCACTTCAGAGGCCATGCGCAGAAGCACACGGAAAGGAGACACCCGGCGCACTTCCCGAGAGCCGGCCGGCACCTGCCTCGTTTCTTTCTAGAGGGGGCGGGGTTCGCACGGGCGATGAAAATGCCCTATGCTCACGAGGGTGACCGTCCACCTCTGAATGCACTGAAGCCCCTCATCCGTGCTCTTCAACTGGGTGAACCGCACGGCTGGCAAATTCTATCTCAGTAAAACCAGGACAAGAGAAAAACGCAGCCAGGACACCGAAACGCGCTCCGCAGCCCAGTGTCACCTTCCAAGCACACGCGCGCCTCCAGGAGCCTGGGCCCCCGCGCGGGCGGGGCCGCCGTCCCCACCGCCGGAGACCGCGTCCTCGCGCTCCACAGGGCCTCCCTGAAGCCAGCACACCTGCCACCCCAGCACTTGCTGAGAACAGAGGCTGCACGGCCAGGGCACGGGGAGCCAGCTCCCGCCACGGGGACCCCGGCCTCTGTGTCCCCACTGCACGGCGGACAGACCGGTGAGGGAAAGGGCCCGAGAGCACAGAGCCCAGCTCTGCCCACCTGCTCCGCCACAGCGCAGGAGAGCCTTGTTCGTGTCTTAAACAATGAAACCAGGGGAGACCTGGTCAGGGGCTGTAGTCTGCTGCCCTGAGTTTCCGAGCTGCTTCCGGCCATTCCTTTGACCTCGGAAGATGAACTGATTCCTGTCCCTGTGTTACAATCCAGTCTCTAAAAATGTGGTGGACAGCAATTAAACACCAGGCATCCCTCTCCACCATCTCAAACAGGGGAAGTAAAAGAACCAGACAGAAACTGCGCACCTGTGGGCTACGCCTGGCACATCCGCGGGCCATGCCACGGTCTGATTTCCCCAAGCCCACCACGTGATGGTGCTGGGAGACGCGGCCCCTGGTGCTTAGGGCACAGGGTGCGGCTCACATGAACAGCATCAGCGCCCTTACGGAGAAGCCCCGCGGCGCTACCCGCGGCGCTCCCTGCGAGGACACAGGAGTTCTATGAAGACACAGGCACCGGCCGCAGCCCAGGACAGGACGCGTGGTGCGCTGAGCCAGAGGCTGGCCCCAGGCTGTGAGAAGCCGGCCTGCGCAGGGTGTAAGCGGCCCGGACTGCGGCACCCTGCCACAGGGCCTGGACAGACGGACTGCTACAGGGGCCTGGACAGACGGAGGCCAGGGCCGGTCTAGCTCAGTGATGGCGACTGTCCTGCTCCTGACTTCAATGGGAACGTGTTCTTTCAAAGTTGCATCGCTAAACAGGAAATCTCCACCAGGTCATATAATTAGATTTTCCTTTCATCTACAACAAAGGGTAAGCTATGTTTGCCGAGACGGTGCACACCATCAGCCGTCACATTCTGGTTACTGCAGCGTCACTGCAGTATCCTTAAGCGGCCACATGTCAAAAGAAATGGCAACGACGTAAGCATTTAACGTGCGTCGAGTAACTACGGCCCTCTGTCTCACAGCACTTTCAACACTTCACAGAACCTTAGAAGAATCACTTTTAATGCTAGTTATCAACAGGAGCACTGTGGAAAGACCTACGATATCTGCGCTGCCTACGCAAGCAGGTAATAACTGTGAGGCTCATAAGCAGAGTTTCATAGCTGTGTTCTCTAGTTTCTACACATGTAACTTTTCCTTTTAATTTTTTCGCCGCTGCCACTGTAGCTGCCCGGGTTAACCTCCTCCAGTCCTCTCCCCCTTCTCTTACACCAATAATTTTTAATGTACGTATGCATGTAATATTGCTATAAAAGAAAACACTATTCAGGAGTTCATCAAAATTACGTAAACAATTCTGAATAGAGATCATCAAGGAAGCAGACAGCAGCCACACAGGAGCACACAGTGTCAGCACCCGCAGCTGGGGACCCACATTCACGCTGAGTGTACGTTACCTTTCCGAGCATCCTGCCCAGGAAGTAGTAATGTCTGGCAAAGGCATCGCCCACAAGCATCTGAGCAGCTGGGTTGGGGTACAGAAGCCCTTCGTTAGTGGTCTTAAAGAACCCCTGGTTGGGGTTAAACCCTGACTTCAGTAGTTCGTTTAGAAACTCTCTGAAAATACCACCACCGTCAATGCCAGCTTCGTCCAGGCCGTGCGCATTCAGTAAGTGCACACGGATCCGCTTTTTCAAGTCAGGCTCTGTTAAAAAAGGGGGGTGGGGTGAGGAGAAAATATCTTTTTAAAAAGCAATAAAACAAGTTGGTATTACAGGAAGTTAGGGAAGGGGAGCAAGAATATTAAAACTATTTTAATGCAAGGCTTAAAAAAACCCAACAACATTAAGAGGAGACAATGAGCTAGGCTGACCAGGGCTTTCCTGGGATGACTCCACTCTGATCAAGAATGGAGAGGGGAGGGGCAGGAGGCAAGTATTCAGGAGAAAATATGAACCCCCCCCCACACACACTGTAACAAACTCAAACACTAGGAGGGGAGCAGGCAGAGTTAGGACCTAAGGATAATACGGGCACAGAAAGTCGCCAAGGAAGGCAAAGAGATACACAAATGGACCCAGGCCGCAGGTCTGCTCCGCCGCCACCGCTCAGGCGGCATGCAGTCGCTCACACGTGTCCGACCCAAAGCATCTCAAGGCACCAGGGGACCTCCAGGAAATAGCCTGGAGAGGGGCTTCGCCAGCGCAGGTTGCACTGAGCCCCACCACGTGATGTGCAAGCATCAGCGTTAAGGTCCCAGGACCTGCGGTGTGAGCCTGTGCACCCTGACCGCGCCTGCGCGGAGGGCCGCCCACCCCACCAGGGAGGACAAACGCCGCGCCTGGCGAGTACACAGCCACCTGATTCCTACCCCAGGCGGGAACCCACACCAGGAACCGCACACACACACGACCGCTTCCGACGCCCCAGCCAGCTCCGGCTGATAACAGCCCATTCCGTTGTGACGAAGCCAAGGACAGGGATGGTGAACAGTTACTCATCCAAGGGCACGCAGCACGCAGGGTCAGGGCAGGGCTGCACTTCAACGCACGCGATTCAACACCTAACTGCAGTTAAACGAGGGGCTTTCGCTGGCGACTCAACTCCACAGACATGCCATCTGCATCTGTTTTGATCAATTACCAAACACGTTCTTCCTCAGAGAGAATTCTAAGCAGGTGACTGTGGATGCAACACAGCCTTTACATCTATCCTCTCGATACGCAGCCTTAAGGACGAACTATAAGCATTCATCATATACAATATTTCTCAAACTGAATGTCAGCAGTTAGTAGCATTATATTTTGAAAGTTCTAATTGTAAGTAAACGTTTCGTAACTGGGAAACGCTCAACCAAGGCACACCCGTTAACTGCTGGCACTGACACTCCAGGCAGGGGAGAAGGGGTCTATCTCAGAGACTTCACAGAAGCTGCCTCTCAGTTCTGGCGAGAGCTGAGGGTCTGTGGCTCCCCAAATCTCACTTCTGTAAACAACAAGACACAGAAACACAGCATTTTTAGAATCGAATCTAGTCTTCTTGCCACTGGATTCAAAAGACAAATTAACAGCACCCACTTATGGAGGTGACTGGGAGGGGGCCCCTAAGTAAATTGACCCTTGAACAATTCAGGAGTCGGGGTTCACACAGTTGAGAATCCACGTGTAACTGTGCCTCTCTCACTGATAACATAAATGGTCAATTAGCACACTTCACATGGTATACAAGCTACATACTGTCCTCTTACGGTGAAGTAAGCGAGAAAAAGGAAAACATCATTACAAAAGTCAAAAGCAAGAGAGAATGCATTCATAGGACCGTGCTCGTCCACCGCCAGCGCGAGTGCACATCATGAGCTTTCAAGAGCCACCACCGGCCGTCAGCGCCTGTGACAGCACCGTCTGCACAGCACACGGCACCGCGGACGCTGTGCGTGTCAGAACACCCAGCATCGAACAACGTGCAATCGGGAGGAAGCGTTAGCTGCTCGGTTGTGTCCAACTCTCTGGACCCTATGGATTGTAGCTTCCTAGGCTCCTCGTCCATGGAATTCTCCAGGCAAGTACTGGAGTGGGTTGCCCTCCTCCAGGGGATCGTCCTGACCCAGGCCTCAAACCCTGGGTGAAAAAAGAGCACAGGCAGATTCTTTATCATCTGAGCCACCAGGGAAGAGCAAATTCTAGGAGATAGTGAAGGACAGGGAAGCCTGGCATGCTGCAGTCCATGGGGTTACAAAGAGTCAGACACGACAGGGACTGAACAACGTGAAAAAGAAGTGCCTGTTTGTTTAGGGGTTGGTGACTCGGGCACTGATGATGAAGCACCAGGAATACGCTGCATAGCAGTCCAGCTGGTGCACTAAGGAACGAATGCCGAGGAATGTTTACAGCGCACACTGTTACAGTCTTGTTCACCATTCAGGGCTGGCGCCACGGTTCCATGTTTTAAAAACCCCTTACCTGTGATAAGCTGATTAGCAGTTTCCTCAATCAAGAGAGAGAGAGGCAGAGTGCTTGGCACTATAGCCCTTTGAAGGCCAAGTCAAAATAGGACGGAAGCTAACACGGTCTTATTACGGCCAGCATTACTCACTCTATGCTTCTGAAAGCACAGGCCGTCCACTGCCCTGCAAGCCCTGCCCAGCACGGTCTGCAGGATGCACACCCGGGTGACGAGGGCGATGATGAAGACACTGCCGTCTCTCACACAGACATGGGGCTTTAACAGCAAGGCGCTGACATGCACAGCAGCTAGCGTGTTACCGGGCGCCATGATTCTTTACCACGAAGTGGAAGAAAGTGGATCATTACAGAAGCCTGGCGCCCCCCGCCTCCGTCTTCAGGCTCACTAGGCTGGGTGGGGCGGGGCAGGGAGCAGGAAGAGGGGTGGTCCTGCTGCGCAGGGTGGCAGAGGCAGGTGCTGGAGGGGACAGGAGGGGCAGGCCCATTTGGCCTAACTTGACGGAGACACATCACAGCTTCTGCCCCGATGTTTCTGCTCCTCTTTGAGTCCGTCTGTACAGCAGCGACCCCGCTCCCACTGCTCGCTGTAGTCTCGGCGCCCGTATCCCAGAAGACCCAGGGTGTGACACAAGTCAGAAGCCGTCCTCAATGAGCAGAAGGCCCTGCCTGGGGGTCTGCCGCGCATCTCCCGCTCCGCTGCCTCTCCGGCATCTCCTCCTCATCATCAGGCCTGGGTCGGAGGCTGTCGTCGCCCAGTAGCTCCCCTCACCTGGAGTCCTCTGGCTGCCCGGGGTCTGCTCCGAGGCCCCCGCGCCTGTCACCCCCTCCCCCCGCATGCCTTCCCCAACCGGCTCAGCCGGAAGTCCTGTGAAGTCACGTGCCACATCCGGACGCCTCCCCAGCAGGAATGTGTCGCCCCGGCTTGGGTGCGTTCTTGGCTCTCTCCAGCAAGGATGGCATCTTCAAGGGTGTGGTCCTCCTAAGCTCACGTGATGCTCTCTCTGCCGGGTTCTCTGACACATTGCTGACGAGCCTTTCCTTGGAGAACCGCTGTGTACAGAGTCTGGAAGGTCCCCGTGGCCCCGACCTAGAGGTTCCATTAGATGTGCTCTGTGAGCCAGCAGACCCTCCTGTACTTTCACGAGGTCTGGCGGCCACGGGCACCGCCTGAGGTCAGAACCCCCGTGAAGGCCGTTCTGAACCACCAGGTGCTTCCTGACAGTAAGGACCAGGCGTCGACAGAACAATCCAGAAAAAGGGCTCTCGGGTCCTGGCCCTCCCACCATCCCACCAAAGGATGGACTGCTGGGGGTGAGCGAGCGCACACGCGCAGGACCCGCTTCAACACTGCTGCTCACGTGCCCTCCTTTCTAGTAACTGTCCTTTGTGGCGGTCTTTCCCAGGACAGGCACTGCTGTCTGGCTGGAGCCCTGTTTAGGCAGCTGTCCCTTCTCCTCAGTGACCGTGCAGATGGCGCGGGGAGCCCTCTGCCGCCCGTGGGGGCCAGGCGCTGCCTCTCCCGTCCTCACGGCACCTTTAAAGCCAGACTGCTTCCTACGGTGCTTTCTGTTTGGGCTCTGCCACCTTCCTTTTCCTGCAGGCTGTCACATAAGGTATGAAATAGCAACATAACACGCCATTTTGAACAAACTGGAAACAAATTTTAGGGTTCTCTTCACAATTTTAAGGCTCTCTTGAAAACGCTTGAAAACTTTTAAAGCAACATGGTTACTAAATGATTTTTTCTTTACAACAAGAGAAAGTAAATTTTAAGGTATGTAAGATAAATGTTGCAGAAGGAAATGGCACCCACTCCAGTGTTCTTGCCTGGAGAATCCCATCGACAGGAGCCTGGCGGGCTGCAGTCCATGGGGTCACAAGAGTTGGGCACGACTTAGCGACTACACCAAGGTCAATGTAAAGCTTTAACAGAACACGTGGATATACTTTGAGCTTGAAAATTTTTCAGAAAAAGGAAATTAACTGAAAACATATCTGAATTTTGTATAAATAAAATATGTAAACTTAAAATATTATGAAAATGATATATCACAATTGCTTAGTAATTTTTAATTACATCAATGTCACTGGAAATTAAACAGAATGAGTAAAAGCATGCATAGAAAAAAAAGTTACTATACACGTGGACTTTACTTTTCCTCAAATCATGCCTGCAGGAGTGCCTTTCTCATGGCAACCCTGAACACGCCTTCGATGCGAGACAGAGACGGGACGCCGCAAGGGCGCAGAGCTCTTGTGCCTGTGTGTGGTTGCTGCTGCGTCTTCACAGCCTCCTTTCCTTCGCCTCCCTTTCCCTGACACTGGTCCTCACGCTGGATCCCCTGCCTTGCAGGGGTGGTGCCCACAGCTGCGGACACAGACCAGACAGCTGGATGTCTCCCAGGAGCGTCCTGCCTCTTCCCTGCGCCCTGGGAGCGCGCCCAGCGCCTTGAGCAGCACTATGGGGCTCGCGGGAACACGCCAGCCACTAGGGAGACACAGGGACGCGCAAGTGGGCCCTTTCCGCTGGACTCTGTTTGGCACGGGGCGTGATCAGATGGAGGTGGGGCTCAGCTTCCGGCCACACTGGGCTCAGGCAGGAGCAAGCAGAGGTGGCCCTGACAGTCGGGGTGGACTGATCCTGCAGACAGGCGGCTCCCACGACTCCGACTCCCGCTGCACCTGCACGCTTGTTTCCATCCCTCACACCTGCAGAGGCCCCACACATGTCCTCTGAGTATCTCCATAAGTTTTGATACATTTTAATTTCTTATAATAGATTTGTGCATATTTTTGGCAACAAGTGATAAAACAGACTAGCATCTACATATATTTCATGCATTCATGACAAATTTTTCTTAACTTCTGCAGTATTCTAGGTTGAGTAGTTTACCTGCCAGTGTTTTAAAATTGTCACAGATCTCCAAAGTTTGCCAATGTATTTCTTGGAAAAAAAAATAATAATCTGCCTAAGTGGACCTGTACACTTCAAACCTGCATTGTTCAAGGGTCAACCGGACTTTGATTTTACCGTTATCATTTCTTCTTCAGAAAAACAAGGTAACAAATCTTGCCCATTAAACAAAACAAAACCAGCATGCAGGAGCAGGAGCGCACTCTCAGGAACGGAGCGGAGCCCAGCACGGCTCCAGCAGCCTCACCCCGCACAGTGGGCCACACGAGCGAGCCGTGGTGGGAGGCGCCGGCTCCACCCTCTCAGAGCCCCGGGCTCCGAGGGCAGACACGCTCCCCGCCCACAGTCCACACAGAGAAACGCACGTGTCACCCTGCTAGCCGAGCTCCCAACTGCAAGAGAGACCACACAGCTGCTCTGAGCTCCACCACGTCAGCTCGCGTGTCAAAGGAGGCGAAACCCACAATTCCTAAGACTGTTCTGAGATGATATGAGATACGAGAGCCCGTAACGAATGGCCACTATTTTCTTCCGTGACTAAGTGATATATGGAAAAATCATATTAATTGATTACATGTAAATGACTAGGCAACAAAGCACTTCAAGCCAATTTTCCGTAAGTAAACTAGACATACTAAGATGATATTTAATTTTACAATCTGCATAGCGAAATACCAAACAATTTTAGTATATGGTTTAAAACCTCTTAATTAATAAGGCCAGACTTAACACTTTAAAGATTTAAAGCACTGCAATACAGATATTATATGACTTTTCCAAATTCTTTAATCTTTAAACTCGGTGAAACTATCAGCAAGCACAACTGAAGAGCTGGCGTGTGGCCAACTTCTGAGTAATTCTCAAGCTTAAGGAGTCATTAGGAATCTGGGGTTTGTGTCATTGAGCAGTAACAGCGTACTCTCCATGAAACAGTTTCAGAGTTAATTGAAAACTGTTGCTAAGCACACGTTCTCATTTTGGCTGAAGAGCTCAGCGATATTCGAGGCCCTGACGAAGCCCCGGTTCACCAGCGCAGAAGCGGGTCTGCCGTGGACAGCCACGCCACCCCCCGCGGCCCCTCACACGGCACTGGGCTCCTGGTTCCCGAGTCCTGCCTCGCGTCCTGCGTCTCAGGAAGCCTCCAGCGTCAAGCACACCTCGGCTCCTCCCTGAACACTCTGCCAACCGTGGCCAATTTGACACCCTGTTACAGCTTGTTTTTCTTGTTTTCAAACACAAGTTCAACAAACATCTACTGAGCGCTAGCTGTGGGGACCCTGGCTTAGAGCACGAGGCCCTCAGCGAAGCGGGACGCACAGGCAGAGGGCTGCCGACACGGCGACAGGCAGCGCGGCAAGGCGGCGGCGGGGGCCCGCCTCCAAGGAGCCGCGGGGCCCAGAGCGGCACGCCACGGGGCCCTGACACAGAGCTGCGACAGCACGGCGGCCCCGGGGAGAGTGACCCGCACAGCGCGGCGCTCAGACTGCAGCTGAGTCCGCCTCAGTGGGCGGTGCTTGATGTCAGAGGGCTACGGCACAGACTACGTGACAGAGCAAAGTTGTGTGACAAACGGAAATTCGGCACACAAAATCGAGAACAGAGTAAGGGAACAAGTGAAGCCAGCCCTCCTCTGCTGCTCCTACAAAATGACAAAAATAGCCCTTTGTCTGAGAAGAGACAGAGTATTCAAAACAAGGGGCTCTGCTTTTCTGGAAGAAAATTAAATTGCTCCCCTAGAAGAACAGGCAATTGCTATCCCACATCTGACAACCTCCCATCACCTGTACTGATGTAACACTGATTTCATGTGATAGCATGGACACCGAATCCTGAAGTTAAAGTTATTATTAATAAATAAATTAGTGACACTAAACCTGTTAACACTGAGTGCCAAAGATTAACACAGGTCAAAAATGTGTCATTCACCTCTAGATGCTGTCCAAATTCAACACCATAATTTAATTCTCTTATCTAATAGAAGTGTCACTGAAGCACACTTACTGATCAAGAAATTTGGATTGCAACGGTGTTTACTTTAATATATTTAACTTGGCTTACATTTTATGATATTTACATAGACTGTTATAAACAAAATACAGTCTGTATATGGCTCTCCACCAACATTTTTATAATTAAAGCTTGTCAACTAAATTTTAAAGACAGATATTTGAGGGCAGGAAGAGTTTCTTATCTTAAAAAAAACAAAAACAATATCTGAAAGGTTTCTGTAGCAATAAGTATTTGCCAATATTAGAATTATTATTTGATAATAGATATACATTCCCCCCAAATCTGACGTACATTTGTTTTAAACAGTCCTCACAGAATAAGACCATCAACACTAATTTTTGTAATGATCACCCTTTCCTATAACCCCCCCAGCCTCCCCCTGTCATATGAACACATACAGAGAGAATGATATATACCATTTTCAGGGGAAAGTTTGTCATAAGCATCTTCATAAATATAATTTCTTCTTATTGTGACATTAATTCCATCCAGAAATGGGCCATCTCCTTGAACTTCTTGCTTATCTGCATAAATCAATCTCTGAAAGATCTAACAGAGGAGAAATTATAAGGTTACTTGAAAACAACACTTTGTTATAAGCACAAGCAACCAAAAGAAGAAACTGTTACATAAACCTTGTTTTTTTATCTGAATAAATTCTGAGACGAGTTTTAAAGGCCAAGACACCAAATATTGATGTTATGCCTTATCGATAAATGTGCAGTATTTATGTAATATTGCTCCTTTTCCCCACTTCACAATTAACTTTTAAAACTCCATGCTGTGGACATTTTCGGCACTTCCTTCTGGAGGCTTCTATCGGGAAGAAGAGCAGCTGTGAGAAGCGGTTCACTGATGCTGCTATCAGTAGGGCGATCCCCAGGGTGAGAAAACCCCAGTAGCTGATGCTGCTATCAGTGGGGCGATCCCCAGGGCGAGAAAACCCCAGTAGCTGATGCTGCTATCAGCGGGGCGATCCCCAGGGCGAGAAAACCCCAGTAGCTGGTTTTAACGCTAAAAGCCCAGTAGAGGGCGCTCAGGAGTTATGTAACGCCATGTGTGTATGAGTGTGCAAGTGTGTGTGAGGTTTCTTTTTTCACTTTTTACCGGAGTATGTGTGACTTACAATGTTGTGTTAATGTGTGTGTTTTAATGAAGAAATGTCAATAGTGTTAAACGTTCACCCTGTGAGAAGAGCAGACAGGCCTAAAAACACCCCCTTGAAGCTGTTTTGCAAGTCGTGAAGTGCGGCCGTTTCCAGAAATTTGCTAAGGAAGTTGGTGAATACAAACAAAACACCTTTCAAGAGGTATTTGGATGGGTTATGCTTTTATAAACCATGGTCAACTATTACAATCTAGTGAGAAAACACATTATTTAATCACAGGCACTAGCCGGCTTTAGAAAGTTTCCCCCTGCTGTTACTTTTCACACTGAACCGGCTGAGTCAGTCTGCTAAGAGCCAACTGGAGGCATACCTTCACCCGCTCCTCAAACGGAACCACAAAGGGCAGCTGGGTCAGGATGGCGAGCTGCCTCTCCTCGGACACGGACAGCGGTGGGGACTCCAGGCCGACTGCAACCAGAGGACGCCCCGTGAGCCCGCCCGCCCCTGCAGGTGCAGGGCTGCGCTCTGCCAGGCTGCACTCACAGACACCCTGGCACAGGGGGCACTACTGGGGCTGCCAGGGGCGGGGAAGGGGCGGCTCCCAGTCATGAGGCGCTTTCCAGCGATGAGACTCCTGATCCGGCTGACCGAGGTCAGAGGCCACAGGCCAGGAGCCCGCGGCGCGCATGGCAGCACACAGCCCACGCTTGGTCAGCTCGGGGCAGGGGGCGCGCGGGTGCAGGGCATGCACCGTCCAACGTGGCCTGCAAGGCGCGCGCAGCAGCACACAGCCCACACGTGGTCAGCTCAGGGCACGGGGCGCGTGGGCGCAGGACACTCACCGTCCAGCGTGGACCGCAGGGGCCCAATCCTCCCCATCCGCCGGAACCGCCACACGTTCCTGGACGCCGGGACGTAGAGCTGGGTGACCTGTGGGGCCACAGCCTGCTCAGCACCTGCCCCTGGCTAAGTCCCACCTGCTCCTTCCCAGGAGACCTTCTCATACTCTCCCCTACGTGGGCCACCTTTCACGTCTTCACATTGCAGTTATTTTTCCTAAATACACTCCAGGGAAATCTCTACTTGCTCTAATCAACAACATGTAATATCTGGACATAGTAAATCACCACACAATGATTGCCTTACAAAGAAACCAGATTACCCTTAAAATCTAGCAGTTTATTACCATTACCAAATATTCATTCGATTTATTACCGTCACCAAATATTCATGACTAAAACAAGTTGTGTGAATGAGTAACCAAATAAGGCTGACAAGTACTAACCCACTGTCTCTCAGGTCCCTTCATCTGACCCCTGTCAGAAAGGCCCTCGCCGCTACAGGACCGGCTGCAGCTCCTCAGCCTGGGCCGTGGCCAGGGCTGGGCGCCACAAGCTTAATGCAAAGATGCAGCGTGCGTGTGGACAAAGCAACGCTTCTGAAACGCTCCTGATGTTTCTTTTAGCATTTCTGTAGTCATGCTTCTTCTATACCCAGTCACTCTCTGCCCCCAGCCCCAAGATTCTGAGATGAATCCAGTCATGTGTTTTCCTGACAAACAAAAATGAAAACACCCCGAGTCCTTTGGTAATGTTATTTTCATTATTTCAGAACAGGTTACACTACTGAATTTACTTTACATCTAGATCTTAGTAATACTCGCATTTGTCTCTATCTCTTTAGAAAGTCATAAATAAGTTCCATCTCTTTTAAGTATTAATACTAAAAATATATTGATACGATAAAAGCAAAAGTTTTTCAACTCCCCCCAAAAAACCATAACACGTCAATACACTTTGTGGTCTAAAGCAAATCAGGATTAACAACAAATGCAGGATGCGTGAGTAAGCCAGTGATATTGTTATGTGTTCCATTATGGGATCTAAGAGTCGGCAACAAAAGTTTACTCCTAATTATTAATTACATGATAAATAATCTTAAAAGATTTATTCTTCTCAGAAAAGATACAAGCTGAAAAAATAAGTTTAATGAAAAATATGTAAAAGATCTTCCAGGAATACCTTATCTGCTTTGATATCCTCTTGCTCTGACAGCCAGTGATTGGGGGGGCAGAAGCTCCTCCGCGTGTCCCTGGACTTCAGCATCTTCACCAGGTTGGTGATGACCTGGGGGCGGGGGGGCAGGACCAGGTCACGCAGGCAGCCCACGGACGCCCGCACACCACAGAGGCAGAGGCGTGCACGGCTCCTCGAGGGGCTGCCAGACCAACAGCAAGCCCATTCACGGAAGAGCATCTCGCTCTGTGACCACAGCAGGAAGCTTATGTACAAAGCGGTCAACGACCCACCAACAAAGAGAGAAAATGACACAAACGTGTGCAAGGGCTGACTTTTTAAAAGCTACAAGGGAGGCAGTGATTTTTAAAACACAACGTGGAAATGTATCAGCTCACCTGAGCTATAATAAAAGACACCTCCAGGTACAGCAGTTCTCCTAAGGTTAAAACACATTAATTCTTCTGAAAAACACTCTATCTGAGGATGCCGGTGGGGAGAGGGGGGCAGTGTCCTAGCTGCGCCTTGTCCATCTTCCAGACACATTTTCAGTATCTCCCGGACGGAAGCCTCTGGAGTTCGTCTACGCCCACCCCCTCCAGATTCTACACAAGCTCAGGCGACCCTCCTCCAGAAAGCCTCCCTGCACGCGCTGGTTGCCCAACACCACCCGCCATCCCAGCACAGACCACACTGCTGTCCCCTCAGGGGACAGCAGCCCGTCCATAAACAGAACCCTGCCGTGAGCTCCCCCGAAACAGACTACGACTGCCTACCTAGAAAAGCAGTCGGCACCCAGTGGCCAACAGTGGTGAACCCTGTGATGTGCGGTCAAAGACACCTGACAGTACTGTCGGGCTTCAAAAGACACGAACTTGCGCACGAAACAGAAACGTATTTGTAGTAAACAAAGGTGAACCAACACAAAACTGGGAGACCCAAGTGCCTTTACAAGACCACGGCCTTTGGAAGCAAGAGTGGATCCTGCGACCACCATGTACGGAGTCACTCTGACCATGTTTTCTGAGAGTCAGCCAGGCTTCTGTATACGCTGCTTCCAATTCAGTAAAATACAACTTGAACAAAGCATTAGGAAATGTCATTCTGTGTCCAACCAAAGTGGGAGAGAAGCGGTTCCTGGTTGCTAGCTCAGGCCTCCGCAACAGACTCCAGCTGGATCACAACCAGGAAAGAGAAAAAGTAACGCCTGAGCAGCTCGGCCATCCAGACAAAACGACACCAGTAAAAACCACTCAAGACCTAGAGCACGGCTTTCACGCTGGTGGGCATATGCCGCCAATTCTGCTGTGACGCCCACCGCATAGCATCTTAAAGCCTACTGTGATGCTACGGCAAGGTCCTTTCTGAATCGGCAAGAAACCGGCACAGGTAAGCAGCGAGAGCTTGTGGTCCTCCAGCAGCGGCTGCGGTGCCCGCTCGGGGGTTAGGCCACACACAGGCAGTGCTTGATCTCGGCTGATTTTAAGCGCAGTCGAAGTGGGCTGAGCGTCCGGTTCCACCTGGCGAACTGCTGGTCACAAGCAGAGCACGGCCGCTGACCTCACACACCTGACTCCTGGGTGTCTCTCAGTTTTGCTCCCAGGAGAAAGGATACCTCAGTGAGCTACACTGAGGTTTGGGACAAACTCAGCAGGGTCCAAATGGGGCGCAGCAGCAGCAGCTCTTCCAACAGTGGGGAAAGAAGCAGGGTCCCTGGGCATGATGAGCGTGGCACAGCGTCTCTCCTTTCACACTGGTATTCTAAGTAAATTCAGGTGTAACAGCTACTGTGCTGAAATTTACCCACCACCCACAACTGTCGACAAAAGCCATGCCTTCTGACAGTTAATGTGTTTATTTAAAGGCACCNAACAGTGGGGAAAGAAGCAGGGTCCCTGGGCATGATGAGCGTGGCACAGCGTCTCTCCTTTCACACTGGTATTCTAAGTAAATTCAGGTGTAACAGCTACTGTGCTGAAATTTACCCACCACCCACAACTGTCGACAAAAGCCATGCCTTCTGACAGTTAATGTGTTTATTTAAAGGCACCCGTTCACCTGTGGCTCCCACGCATCACCCCCCACACCCGCTCTGAGTCCTGACACTTCCGCACAGCACGGCTGAGGAGATGGCGCTCTGCAGAGCGGTCATCTACTCACATCCACGGCTACCTGACCGCAGGAGACAAGCTGTCCTCCACGTCCTGGTGTTCAAGACCAGCCAACCTCTCCTGCCGAGGACGTTTCTATTCCAGAGGTGGCAAACATGAGCCAACTCTTCAGAGGTGATTAATGCCATAGTTCACTTTAAATTACTGTGAAACTGAACATACACTTTCAATACAGGCATTCCCTTCCATACTTTCATATTCTAAAGATGAAAAAGTAGTAACATAAAATGTCCTATCCCAGTATAACTATATCCTCTTTCAAAAATAAAGGAAAGGCGGCTTGCCTGGAAGCTCAGTGGTCAAGAAACCGCCGGCCAGTGCATGAGACCTGGGTTTGATCCCTCAAACAGGAAGGTCCCACATGCCATGGAGCAGCTAACTCTGGGAGCCACAGCCCCGGAGCCCGCGTGCCCGAGAGCCCGCGCTGCACAGAGGAAGCCACCGCCACCAGAGGCGTGCCGGCCACTGGAGAGCAGTCCCTGTGCCCACGTCCAGAGAACAGCCCTGCAGCAACGGAGACCAGCACAGCCCAGAGGAAGTACACAGCTAAAGAGCAAGGCGGGCGTGGGGGAGGGGAGGGAGGTAGCAAGCACGAGGCACAGGCGGAGCCGGGCCTGAGCGTCAGCGAGGAGGGGCTGGCAGCAGAAGCCACTGCGGAAAAGCGCATCTGCATGCGGGCAGGAAACAAGACTCGAAGATGCCAGGGAGAACACGGCATGGCCAGAGAAGCTGGCTCTTGGGCAAGCGCCAGCATAGTGCTTTATTCAAAGGGCGTCTCAAATACGGGTCTTTAAAAAGTATAAGTGCACCCCAAACATCACACAGGACATACTTGTGTCTAAAATGCATTTGCTGTTTATCTGAAATCCACATTTAACTAGGTGACACATATTTTTATGTGCTATATTTGGCAATATGAGCCGTGGACAAATTCCCAAAATATTTTAGAAATGTCATATCTCCTAAGAACATTTTTGTCCTTTATTTAAATCATTTTTTTTAACTTGTAGAGAAAAATACAAATTTTAAGAAATCATGAAAATTTAACTGGATCCAGACGATCATTACCAAAATCAGATTCACTATAGTCTTCACAGACGAAAATGGAGACGCTCTATAAAGTCAGCAAAAACAAGACCTGGAGTTGACTGTGGCTCACTCAGGTCATCAGCTCCTTATCGCAAAATTCAGACTTAAACTGAAAAAGTAGGGAAAACCACTAGATCATTCTGATATGACCTAAATTCAATCCCCATGATTATACAGAGGAGGTGACAAATAGATTCAAGGTACTAGATCTGGTAGACAGAGTGCTTTAAGAACTATGGACAGAGGTTTGAACCCCTGTACAGAAAGCAGTGACCAAAACCACCCCCAAGAAAAACGCAAGACGGCAAACTGGTTGTCTGAGGAAGCCTTACGAGAACAGCTGAGAAAAGAGCAGTGAAAGGCAAAGGAGAAAGAGAAAGATAAACCCATCTGAATGCAGAGTTCCAAACAGCTAGCCTTCTTAAGTTAATAATGCAAAGAAATAGAGAGATACCAAGGGAACATTTCACCCAAAGATGGATACAATAAAGGACAGAAAGGAGGCCCATATGCTAGCAAAGTAATGCTCAAAATCCTTCAAACTAGGCCTCAACAGTACATGACCCAAGAGCTTCCAGATGTACAAGCTGGATTTTAAAAAGGCAGAGGAACTAGAGCTCAAATTGCCAAAATCCGTTGGATCAGAGAAAGAGAATCCAGAAAAACATCTATGCCTGCTTCACTGAGTGCGCTAAAGCCTCTGACTGTGTGGATCACCACTGCAGAATATTCTTAAGAGATGAGAGTAACAGACTACCTGACCTGCCTCCTAAGAAACCTGTATGCAGGTCAAGAAGCAATGGTTACAACTGAGCATGGAAAAATGGACTTGTTCAAAACTGGGAAAGGAGCAGTACATCAAGGCTGTATACTGTCACCCTGCTTATTTAACTTATATGCAGAGTAAGTGAAAGTGAAAGTGAAGTCGCTCAGCCGTGTCCGACTCTTTGCGACCCCATGGACTGTAGCCCACCAGGCTCCTCTCCATGGGATTTTCCAGGCAAGAGTGCTGGAGTGGACTGCCATCATGTGAAATGCCGGGCTGGACGAAACACAAGCTGGAATCAAGACTGCTGGGAAAAATAACTTCAGATATGCAGATGATACCACTCTAATGTCAAAAAGTGAAGAGGCTCTAAAGAGCCCCTTGATGAGAGAGAAGAGGTGAAGAGGTGAAGTCGCTCAGTCGTGTCCGACTCTTTGCGACCCCGTGGACTGTAACCTACTAGGCTTCTCCGCCCATGGGATTCTCCAGGCAAGAATACTGGAGTGGATTGCCATTTCCTTCTCCAGGGGATCTTCCCGACCCAGGGATCGAACCCAGGTCTCCCGCATTGGAGGCAGATGCTTTAACCTCTGAGCCACCAGGGAAGATGAGAGAGAAAGGAGAGTGGAAAAGCTGGCTTAAAGCTCAACATTCAGAAACGAAGATCATGGCATCTGGTTCCATCACTTCATGCCAAACAGATGGGGGGGAAAGTGGAAACAGTGGTACATTTTATTTTTCTGGGCTCCAAAATCACTGTGGACAGTGACTGCAGCCATGAAATTAAAAGATGCTTGCTCCTTGGAAGAAAAGCTATGACAAACCTAGACAGCATATTAAAAAGCAGAGACATTACTTTGCCAGCAAAGTCATACAGTCCAAGAAATGATTTTTCTAGTAGTCATGCATGGATGTGAAAGTTGGACCATAAAGAAAGCTGCTGCTGCTGCCGCCGCCGCCAAGTCGCTTCAGTCATGTCCGACTCTGTGCAACCCCAGAGATGGCAGCCCACCAGGCTCCCTCGTCCCTGGGATTCTCCAGGCAGGAACACTGGAGTGGGTTGCCATTTCCTTCTCTAATGCATGGAAGTGAAAAGTGAAAGTGAAGTCGCTCAGTCTGTCCGACTGTTAGCGACCCCATGGACTGCAGCCCACTAGGCTCCTCTGTCCAAGGGATTTGCCAGGCAAGAGTACTGGAGTGGAGTGCCATTGCCTTCTCCTAAAGAAGGCTGAGGGCTGAAGAACTAATGCTTTTGAACTGTGGTGTTGGAGGAGACTCTTGAGAGTCCCTTGGACTGCAAGGAGACCCAACCAGTCCATCCTAAATGAAACCAACCCTGAATATTCATTGGAAGGACTGATGCTAAAGCTGAGGGTCCAATACTTTGGCCACCTGATACGAACAGCCAATTCACTGGAAAAGACCCTGCCTGATGCTGAAAGATTGAGGGCAGGAGGAGAAGGGGGTGACAGAGGATGAGATGGCTGGATGGCTTCACCGGCTCCTGCCTGATGCTGGGAAAGATTGAAGGCGGGAGGAGAAGGGGGTGACAGAGGATGAGATGGTTGGATGGCATCACCGACTCAATGGACATGAGTTTGAGCAAGCTCCGGGAGATGGTGATGGACAGGGAAGCCTGGCGTGCTGCAGTCCATGGGGTCGCAAAGAGTCAGACACAACTCAAATTCTGTGATTTCAAAACACCTTTAAACATACTCCCTTTCTGTACATTCATTTTTAGTACCACAAGCTGCGAGTGGTATTTAGTACTGAAAAACCAAAGCTCACAGAAGTAACCATTAAAAAACCACATGAAGTGATGAAAGAGTGTCAGAGGCAATGCAAACTGGAGTAACAACTTTAAACTGGATCAACAGACACCCAGTGCTGAGATCCAAAAGACAGCTTTCCTCTCAGTAAACTTGATCTAATTTCCCACGCAGTCATGCCTACTACAGAAGACTGGCAGCGTTTTAGCTGTAAGCAGGGCTTCAGTCACAGGGGTGCAAGTCTGCACACTGAGTTAAGTGGCCACTACCACCTGCCCCACGGGGACTGACTGCATGCGGGCCTGGAGCCTCCCGCTGACAAGCACCGAAGCAGGCAGCACCAGCAGGAGCTCTCACCCCAGGCGACAGCTGCCGACTGGTGCTGAGGAGATCCTGAGGCAGCGAGACCCGAGAACCAGTGTGTCAAGAAACGTGAGCAGAGGCAACAAGCAAGTGAGCACCAGGATGAC
Source organism: Oreotragus oreotragus (assembly GCA_006410675.1). NCBI lineage: Eukaryota > Metazoa > Chordata > Mammalia > Artiodactyla > Bovidae > Oreotragus > Oreotragus oreotragus. Next base: position 29,931 of record SJYX01007552.1, read on the forward strand.
TGGCATGTGAGCGCAACACACAGCTTCAGGAGGCTTCCACAGTGTGAACATGCCCTTTCGTGGTTATGCCACGCGTCTACTCGGCTCCCACATCGTGCTCTTCCGTGCTGGAGCTGAACCTTAAATACTGGAGAACTAACGAGATTATTTGAGCAAATATTCAGAAATGCACTAAACTGCTACGCGTGTGGTTACATGCCGCTAAAGTGTTAGAGAGCTGGGGCCTGGACTCTGTGTGTCACCGCTGAGGGCCCCGTGGTCACTCCCGGTTAGGGAGCTGGGGCCTGGACTCCGTGTGTCACCGCTGAGGGCCCCGCGGTCACTCCCGGTTAGAGAGCTGGGGCCTGGACTCCGTGTGTCACCGCTGAGGGCCCCGCGGTCACTCCCGGTTAGGGAGCTGGGGCCTGGACTCCGTGTGTCACCGCTGAGGGCCCCGCGGTCACTCCCGGTTAGGGAGCTGGGGCCTGGACTCCGTGTGTCACCGCTGAGGGCCCCGCGGTCACTCCCGGTTAGGGAGCTGGGGCCTGGACTCCGTGTGTCACCGCTGAGGGCCCCGCGGTCACTCCCGGTTAGGGAGCTGGGGCCTGGACTCCGTGTGTCACCGCTGAGGGCCCCGCGGTCACTCCCGGTTAGGGAGCTGGGGCCTGGACTCCGTGTGTCACCGCTGAGGGCCCCGCGGTCACTCCCGGTTAGGGAGCTGGGGCCTGGACTCCGTGTGTCACCGCTGAGGGCCCCGCGGTCACTCCCGGTTAGGGAGCTGGGGCCTGGACTCCGTGTGTCACCGCTGAGGGCCCCGCGGTCACTCCCGGTTAGGGAGCTGGGGCCTGGACTCCGTGTGTCACCGCTGAGGGCCCCGCGGTCACTCCCGGTTAGGGAGCTGGGGCCTGGACTCCGTGTGTCACCGCTGAGGGCCCCGCGGTCACTCCCGGTTAGGGAGCTGGGGCCTGGACTCCGTGTGTCACCGCTGAGGGCCCCGCGGTCACTCCCGGTTAGGGAGCTGGGGCCTGGACTCCGTGTGTCACCGCTGAGGGCCCCGCGGTCACTCCCGGTTAGGGAGCTGGGGCCTGGACTCCGTGTGTCACCGCTGAGGGCCCCGCGGTCACTCCCGGTTAGGGAGCTGGGGCCTGGACTCCGTGTGTCACCGCTGAGGGCCCCGCGGTCACTCCCGGTTAGGGAGCTGGGGCCTGGACTCCGTGTGTCACCGCTGAGGGCCCCGCGGTCACTCCCGGTTAGGGAGCTGGGGCCTGGACTCCGTGTGTCACCGCTGAGGGCCCCGCGGTCACTCCCGGTTAGGGAGCTGGGGCCTGGACTCCGTGTGTCACCGCTGAGGGCCCCGCGGTCACTCCCGGTTAGGGAGCTGGGGCCTGGACTCCGTGTGTCACCGCTGAGGGCCCCGCGGTCACTCCCGGTTAGGGAGCTGGGGCCCAGGCAGCCACACAGCTGGGAACCAAACAGAGACGCCCACGGGCAGGTGTCCCTCAAGCCCAGTGTTGAAAGACCACACAGACAACCGGCCAGAAACACACAGATGTCTCATAAAGTCACACCTGACAACTGTCCAAGCTCAAGGTTTTAAATTAATATGCACTGTTTCACAAGATTACTGTATGTTTGAAAGTCCACTGGCTATCAAGATAGCAAGAAAATCTTGACCTTATGGAAATAGTCTTAAGCATTACATATTTTAAATCATAAGAGAAATTTACACACATAAATATCTGATGAGGACGTAAAGCTATGAATGCTCAACTATGACATTTCTGAGTGGAGATCACCGATATTAAGCTTCATTAGTGCAATCAATGGAGAAGGCAATAGCACTCCACCCCAGTACTCTTGCCTGGAAAATCCCATGGATGGAGAAGTCTGGTGGGCCGCAGTCCATGGGGTCGCTAAGAGTCAGACACGACTGAGCGACTTCACTTTCACTTTTCTCTTTCATGCATTGGAGAAGGAAATGGCAACCCACTCCAGTGTTCTTGCCTGGAGAATCCCAGGGACGGGGGAGCCTGGTGGGCTGCCGTCTATGGAGTCACACAGAGTTGGATGCGACTGAAGCGACTCAGCAGCAGCAGCAGCAGCAGCACAGTGCAGAGCCAAGGTTCCTGGGATAAACACCGTGGGTGTTTAAAATAACTGACATTAATGACACCCCAGCCTATAAAAGTCATTAAGTATCTGATATGGATTCCTGTTGTCAATGGCTAACCTAGTTTTATAGAGCCTTTAGTTATTAGTATTCTCCAGCATGTTTAAAACACTACACAATTACTTCTTAAGGTAACCACTTTATTGAATAGGCAAAGCCAAAGCCAAGAAAAAACTCTCAAAGACAGAGAAAGACACGGCAGGCAGCTCGGCCACTTTAGGGGAAGCCTGGATCTGCCTCACTGGCCAACACTGACGCTTAATGGTAGCACGGTCCAATCACAGCTAGGGCACTGCTGTGGCTTTCTGATTTTACCTTTAAAGAGTCTTTCTGACACTGAAAAATCCAAGTCAACCACCAGGTAGGAGAAAGCCCCTCCTCTCCGAGCCCCTCTGCACACAGATGAGCGCAGTAAGCAAGCAGGTTCCCACACACCTCCCCCCTTGGGGTTAGCTCTAGTGCAGCCTGGCAGCTGCTCACAAAGGCACGCCAAACAGGAGTTCCTGTTGCCTCCCAGGGCTAACGCAGCTATCGCTGTAGATTACACTCGGAGAGAAGCTGATAAATTTGATAAATGCACAGACTCTTTCAGCAGTGTCATTGCGGGGCTCAGAACTGACCTCAGTTACCACAGTGACAAAGAAGGATGGCTCCATCCACTTAGAAGTCTGTTCTGTGACCAGCCCCCCGAGCCCCTCTCAGAAACCGGTCTGGGAGGACCATCAGGAGCTAAAAAATGAAAATGGCTGGTGGCTGGAGGAGCCAGGTCTCCTCACACGCAGCTCTGTCAAAGTCAGCAGAATGCGGGCAGTTACTGCAAAATGCTACTGCCTTCTTTGGTGGATTCTATTCCTTGAATTGTTCACCTCAAAGGCGACACTGAAACATACAGAAGCGCTAAACCTCCATCCTCACACTTGCCAGGGGCGGTGGAGAGGAGCGGCACAGTCCTCATGCTGCTCCGCCAGACCCGGGTGTACGTCCCCATCTGTAAAACGGGGACACCTGCAGCGCCTTCCTCACAGAACTACCGCTCACGTGGACTGGTCCCTGTGAAGTCCTCAGAATACTGTCTGAGACAGCAACCACTCAGAGTTAAATTCTACTTCATATTAAAGACAATTTTTTCTTAAAAGAAAATAACTAATATCAGCTGAATCTGTTCAAAGACCATGCCTTGATTTTTTTTCTTTTTTTTTGGGGGGAGGGCTGGGCTTAGCTCAGCAGCAGGCAGAACAATAACGACAAAATCTTTACAAAGAAGAGGAATCTTATTCAAAACTTCTCTTCAAACAAGTCTGCTCCAAATTCAGATCCTCATAACTCAGTTTGAAACCTAAAGACAATCCTGTTTCAGAAAAGGTGAACACTCACACTAACTTTTAAAACAAACAAAACCCCTGCAATCCTTAATAAACTAGTAGTGAATCATTTTAAGGCCTAGGAACAAATTCAGTACAAAATTTTCACTTAATGCTTACACAAAATAAAGCAGGACTGGGGAAAAACATCTTAACATAGCGTAATTAAATTCAGAAGGTTCTGGGTACTAAAGATAAGCCTGGTATATGAATATTATGAAACTGTAAATAGGTGCTATAGAATAATGGAATTATCTGACACTGTACACAAAACCTTGTAACATGCACAGTGGAAAGTTTCACTAACAAAGATCCCAGAGTTTAATTAGATCCTGAAAAGAAAAACATATGCAACCATTAACAGCCACATCCAGGAAAAGCTTACACAAGAATTACAACTTTTAAATGGGTGACAGAGCTAATTTTAACTTAGAAAAGATGCAAAAGTGTTAGTCTTTAAGCAAGGCTATATTAAGGGCTCAACATGTGACCTTAAGAGTTTACTTAGGAATACAGAGACAGGTAATTAAAATAAATTGTGCAAATACATATTACATCAATCCGCACATATTATAAATTCAATGATGCATTAGTACTGTATTCAGTGCAATCAAAACATTATCAGTTACTCTCACTGCTACTAATGCTGGTGCTCAGAAGTGAAATGTGCTGTAAAACCAGGCAGAACGGGCCGCACAGAGCCCATCGTGGGCTCGTAGGATGAATAAGCAGTCCTTAATTAGCCCATCAGGTTAAGTGCAAGCATTAATGGGCCTTTCCTAAAGTCTAGCTTGACATCTTTCTCCAAACATGGCCAAGAAGAAAGTTCCATTAGCAATATTAATACAAGCTTAGTTGATCATTTTCATTCAATTAACTTCTTTCAATTAAATAGATCGCTTGACAAAAGCAGTGATAAAAGGCCTGCGGGGACAGCTGACGACTGCAGCTGAACATTAGGGAGCGAGAGGTCGCCGGCACTAAACGGACTGTAAATCTAGCACCAATTCGGAAAATGCGCTTCTTCTGCTCCCACCCCTATAATGAGCAATTTTAGCTGACGAGAGGTGTTTGCTGCAGAAATTTCATGGGAAGTCAAGCACCCTTTTCCTTTTCTTTTTTTCTACCCCACTAGCTGTATTCTCTCGGTGGTGGTGGTTTCTTGCCAACATTTCAGCCACAGTAACTCATAACTTCTCTATCTGCACGGTTAAAAATGAAGGTATTTTAAAATAATTCATATTCAACTTGCATTAAGTTAATGATCTTATTCCACCTTTGTTAATTTCTTAAGATCAAATAAATAAAACTTGTAAGAGATCTTTGAGTGAAAAAAAAAATTTAACTATACATCACCTCGTCATTGAAAGTACTTGGGGCAAGTTATAAAAGATATATTTTACAATGTAAAAACAAGGCTTTAAAAGGAGGCAAATATAAAATGAAAAAGACTCTTCTTACAAGTTTTGCAAATTAACAATCAAGCCAGAAACAAACCTGTATCTCTAGTCTTCTAAAATGAGTCATCCAAAAATAAAATCTGTACGTTACTTGACCTCAGTAAACAAAAATATTTATACACTCATTACCTTAAATAACTGAATCCATCGTTTCTGCTCCATCTGTATACACTGCTGCATTTCAGAACTGGTAGTTACTCCAATACTTTGAAAGGCGGTGACGTACTCTTCTCGAACTTCTGGCTTTGTTTCTGGATATGCCAGTTTGATGATCCCTAAGCACGCGTCACGAAGGCAACGCGACACCACCACCAGTTCTTCTAAAGTAAAAGGCATCGTTGACGGTTGTCTTTGACCTGCAACTGAAAGACAGAGTCCAATTCTCTATTACATGTGGGTCCCCCTCCCATTTCCTACACACTCAAAGGCTTAAAAGGCTTAAAATTTTCTATCATCCATAAAGATGGACACGGCATGAGGTCAGCAATAGATGGACTGCTCAGAATTCTCACCTTCTATGGGGTCTCCGAAGAATTCATTATCATGTATGGAAATCAGTGAGTGACTGAACAAGGAGCTAAACAGGTAAAAGAGTGGGATGATTCTACTCGAATCTTCAAAAGACATAGGTGAGCCCCTTGATATCACCTGCAGCAATGGCACCATAGACCTTGAATTGGGGGAAAGGAGAAAAAAACACAAGGGCTGAGTTTGGGAACAAATTAAGACATGACATCAGACAAACATAATCAGGAAAATAACATTTACATTAGCAATTCAAAGACCCAGAGGGGAGGCAAAGTCACTCTAACAACACAGGTTAATAAATAACGTAAATTAAAGAACAGGACACCAAGCCACCGGTCTTCACGAACGTCCCTGCTGCGATTTTCCACCGGATAAAGCTAGTTATTTGACAGTGAGCCGAGGCCCCAAGGGTCCCTGAAGGGCAGTCAGGGTCTGCAGCAGCGCTCCGCAGGACACACACTCTGCTACTTACGCCGAACCCCGTCCCCGTCCCCTTTACAAAGGCAGGCGGCTCTGGTCTCAGGAAAGGTTTGTCCAGGGCTGTAGACTGAGGAACAGTGGAGGCAGCTCACTACTGAGCCCAGAGACGCAGCTGCAGAGCATCACCGCTTCAGTCCTGCGCCGCGCCTCCACTCACCAGACCCACAGCTGCGCTCCCTGGTAGGAGACCCGCGGGCCCGGGGCAGCTCCAGGTGGGCCGGCCCCCTTCCTTCCCAAGAGCTGGGGCCCTCACCATACACCCCCACCGAACACGGGCTCACACAGCTCTCCCGGTCTCCAGCGCACACCCATCCAGTCCCGGGCCGGCCTGCTCCCACCTGCCCCACCCCTCCTCCCCTGGGTCCTCAGTCCCACGCAGCCACTCCCGTCTAGGAGGCGAGGCGTGGCTCTCCAGGGGCTGGCCCGCCGGCACTGCCACTGTCCCCCGGGCGGCGGGGCTGGAGCTGAGGCCACTGAGGCGCCGCTCTCGCTGTGGGCGAGGGGGAGCCACCTGGTGCCAGGTGTCCAGCAGCTACCCTCAGGGGCCAGCAGGCCAGCTCCAGCGCTCACACAGGAGCCCGGCTGGGCACAAACACAGCCCAGACAAGCAGCGGCACTCAGCACAGAGCACCCCGCCGAGGGAAGCCACCCGCCCACAGTAAAAGTGCAGTGAGAGCACACACACAGACCATCCTGTCACCTCCCTCACCACCCACAGGGGGCCAGAGGAAAAGGCTGTGCACCCAGAGCAGGGCCAAGCCCTGAGGGAGAGGAGCCCCCCGCCACTCATCGCCAAGTAGCCCCACCAAGCCCAGTCCTGTGCCGTCTGCGCACAGAAGAAACAAGGCGTAGCGCCGCCTGCTCTACCGAGTGAGCGAGGCTAGTGGTCTCTCTCTTTCAGCTGCCTCGTCACTAACCGCAGAAGCACAAAGGCTGTAGACGCTGCCAAGCAACACTGAGGGGAACACGGGACAAGTCGGGCTGACCAACTGCCACGTGAGAGAGCACGTCCTGAGTCTGAATCGTGATTAAACTGCTTGGCTGTGCCCCTGCTGACAACACTCGCACCTGAAATCCTCATCGCCCGCCACGCACCGCTGTGCCAGGATGCAGAAAACTCTTAAACTGCTTCCCGCACACAAGATGGGGGCAAGCGCTCAACGTCCGCTCACTTTTCTCTCTAACCCCCATGAGGTCAGTTCATCTGAACAACAGAAAGGTGACTGGCAAGAACGGTCAGTTACGTGCCTGTGGCTTTAACCAACCAGGATGGGCATGAGTATTGTCTCTTGACTCTCTGCTGACCATTCTTTTTGTCATTCACACAGACTCAAATATTTCTTTGAAAACAGGCCCATTTCAAAGACGTTGCTCAGTCGTGTCCAACTATTTTCAACCCCATGGACTGCAGCATACCAGGCTTTGCTGTTCTTCACTATCTCTGGAGCTTGGCAAACTCATGTCCATCGAGTTGGGGATGCCATCCAATCATTTCATCCTGTCATCCCCTTCTGCTCCTGCCCTCAAATGTTCCCAGCATCAGAGTCTATTACAATGAGTTGGCTCTTCACATCAGGTGGCCAAAGAATTGGAGCTTCAGCTTTAGTATCAGTTTTTCCAATGAATATTCAGGGTTGACTTCTTCTAGGATTGACTGGTTTGATCTCCTTGTGCAAATAAAAAGTCCATAATTTACTACAATGAAAGGAAAAGACACTGACTTGTGACTGGGAGAGCTGGCTGGACCAGCAGCATGAACGAGGCGTCAGACAAGCCCTCCCTTCTGCATGCACCCTCAGAACAAGGGTCTTCAGAGGGGAAACTCTTTGGCAACCGCACTCGCCCCCTGAACTGGCGGAGCTTCTCGTCTTCTGCAGAAGTTTTCAGAGACTGCGTTTTTGTCTTGAAAAGCTTTCAGAGGACTACTGTAGCACGACTAGTCACTGCAGTCAATGTGAAAAGACACGAGCAGGATGTAACCAAAACAGTCCCTGCTGAGTTAAAGACAAGGACGAAGCAGGCCAGCCTTGCCGCACAGGCCTGAGACAGGCTAGGCTCTGGCCCTCTCAGCTGCACCTGCACCCCAGTCACCGAGGGCCAGTGCGCCCCGAGACCAGGGGAGGTGGGGGCCAGGAGTCCACACCCGGACACGCTCCCCATTAGCCTCATGCTTGCCAAAGCTCAGAGTCCCAGCTGTGTAAGCCCTGCTGTCAAACTACTTTCAAAACACCCTTCGTGCTGTTTTCAGGGGAATCAGGCACTTCACCTTCATTTACTCTGATAATAAACATGATGAGCCACATACCAGGAAGGTGTTAACACACACTGCAAGTTTCTTGTGGGACTTGGAATAAATCATATGAGCAAAAAGAAACACATTCTCAAATGGGCTTTCTAAGAAGTAATGAGTTTTTTTAAATGTGTGTAACTTCACTGACTTTTAACGCTAATAATTTAATACAATAAATACCACCATGACGGCAACACTTGCACACACCGTGGCTCCCTCCCCCGCGGGAGACCAACGCCAGGAACAAACAGGCTGTCAGCAGGCAGGGTCGGGATGGGAGTTCTGTTGCTAGGCTAAGACACCTGCAGGGCGATGATAACCTCCTGCCCCAATGACCCCCAGGCTCTCTTGCCTAAACAAACCTGTCGCTCACCAACGCTAAGGTGGGCACAGCCACCAGCGGCTGAAATACACACACACACACACACACACACACACACACACACACACACACACACAGAAACCAGAAACCTCTCGCTTTAATCTGAAAAGGAAAGGATACAGAAGATACATTCTGGACCGGAAGCCACTTCCCCCTCGTCTCCACTGCTGGGCTGTGAGGTACAGGACCTCACCGCTCTGAGTTCCTTCAGATGCAGCGCGGTCACTCAGAACCCCCTCACTCACAAAGATGTGTTAAAATCACACGAAAGCACCTCCGCCTGTGCCATGAGCGCCTGCCAGTCCCTTTCTGAGGCTTCCTGGCACAGGGCCGGCGGGGGCCCACTCACAGGCACTCTTCCACCCTCCAGCCCAACGAGCTCCAACCCAGACAGCATGGCACGGGCGGCAGCCGCAGAGCAGGGGAGGAGGGCAGCGGGTGGTACCAAGTGCAGTGCCGGGCACCCAGACTCCAACGCGGCTTCCCGTCTCGGGTCCCTCCTGCCAGAGGCTGTCCTACAGCTGGGCAGGTGGGCCAGGTGCCCAGACTCCAACGCGGCTTCCCGTCTCGGGTCCCTCCTGCCAGAGGCTGTCCTGCAGCTGGGGAGGTGGGCTGGCGGCTGCAGGTGGGACCTCTGGCAGTGACCACTGCAGGTAAGTGTGCATGGGAAGCTGAGTCTCCGAGAACTGAGCTCACGCTCCTCACACTACCGCAGAGAGGACGGAGCCCTCACAGAGAAATTCAGCATGGCAAGGGCCTCCACCTGCTCACCACGAAGGGTTTCTGAGTATCAAATGGATTCTTGACATATTACACACAGTCGATAAATACAGACATGAAAGATTCTAGCCTGCAAGTTTCACAAGACTTCATATAAAAAAGCAAATTATTTCAACAAAGAGGTTTAGAAACCAATTTTTACAATATTTTGTATGTTTTAATGTTTCTAACGGTGGTAGATTTGCTTCAAGTCTGTATCTTCACTATCCAAAGCACAGAAAAGACATATGGAGCAAAGAAATGTCAAGTTTCTGGTTTCCCAAAAATGACTGGGATTGTGTGTGTGTGGCCACACCGAGCAGCATCAGGGCTCAGCTCCCTGACCAGGGGCCCCATCTGCTCCGCCTGCAGCGGCAGCGCCAAGTCTCGACCCCCAGACCTCAGGGAGGGCCAGCTATGATTTGTAAAACAAATTCACCCTCAGATAAAGCCATACACTTAATAATATACACAGATTAGGTATTTTTTCTTTTTGTGGAACAGACATCTAGACATTTTTTCCTAATGAAATAAGCTTGGTATAAGTAGTACTTAAAAATACCTCTTTACAGTGCTTTTTATTTGGCGGCCACTTGTCACGTCCTTAAGCTCAATGTGTCAGTCTGTGTAACACCTACCCTGTGATCATCCGCGTTGTCATTGAAGATATGAGAAACCAGAGATGTCTGAGAAATCTGGCATTGAAGGCTAAACTGTAGAGAAGCCTAAAAGGAATGGGGAAAATAAGTAAGAGTTAGCAAATCGTCATTCAATGCATTTCTTCAAAAAAAGAAAAGTGACAGGCGGAAGATAATGTGCAACTGAGAAGATACCTGTCCTAACGCCTCCCACGGCGGGCTGCTCCCACAGCTAAGACCCCAAGCACCCCGACTGCTGGGGGCCTGTTCTCACTGCTACGGTGCTAAGCCGGCCCCGAGCTGCGCCTGTGAGACCGACCCCAAAGAGAGCTGGGCGTGCCCTTCACACGCACGGCCGCGCGCGCCGCCCCTCAGGACACACCACAGCACGGCAATGTACTCCAGGGCTGCATCACTAACATTACTAGCATGCAGCACCATCTACCAATTGACTGTAGTGCCCTACCTTAAACACACACACACACACACACACACACACGTGTAAATGTGTCTTTAATGCTGACACATCAAAATTAATTCACATCTAAAAATATATTTTAAAGGCTTAAAAAACCCCTCCTGTATAAAATCAGAAGACTAAGGAGCTTTGGGGGTACCTAAATTCAATTTTAAATTAGTTTTACTTGCTATACTGCATTTTTGTAATAGGACTTAATTTCTAGTCACATTTTTAGACGGGCAGGACTCAGAAATTAAATTTCAAACTTAAGAGACTGGTCACATTAAGAAAAGGTTTAGGACAGCAGGGAAACATGGTTTTAAGGAAGGGGTGTGATCTGCCTTTAGAATCGTCTCAGAAGAGCCATGAAGTCCAAGAGCAAAGACTACGCTGGCTCACCGAGCAGAACTGAAGAGGATAAAGCCTTCACGGTGGAGTTAAGAGAACGTACGAGGAATGAGCCTGGCACCAAAACTCCAGGATGAAAACAGCGTAAGAGCGGAATTCTGTGTTTTGGAAACGTACATCCATCTCGTCTTACACACTTCTTGTGTGATGCTGAATTTAACACGGAATCACTGTATTCTCAGGGTGGAAAAGACCTCTGAGATGGCACTGGACCCAAGCTGTCGAGCGAGCTTGTGACGAGCCAGCAGAGGCTGCCTCTCTCCTCAACAGTGAGGCCGCTGGTGCTGGGGTCTCCTTGGCCAGCACCAACAGTGATGCGACGATCTAAATAAAAGAAGCACCAGGTAATGTGCGTCCACAATCCTCTACCGGGTTGGTTGCCAGTTGCTGTACATATTGTTCTGAGTATAATAAAAGGTATTTTAACAGAACAAACTTTGCCAAAAGTGTATTAATTTAAATGGCCATAGTGGAAGAGAAACGAACGGGGTTTAGATAAATAAATCACTCAAGTCTCAAGTTGGTTATTTTCCTGCATTCAATCAAAAACATCAGATATATTCCTCAGCACTGGCATTTTCTAAGTATACAACAGGGGTTATAGAGTACTGGTTTTTAAAAATCCAATCCTGTCTTAGCGTGGTGCATTTTGAGATGTCCAAATGACATTAAAAGCGTATCACTGAGCTTCCCTGGCGGTCCAGTGGATAAGAATCCACCTGCCAACGCAGGGGACGCCGGTTCGATGCCTGGTCTGGGAAGATCCTGTAACAAAGCCCGAGGGCTCCAAGTCCTGAGCCTGCAGGCCTAGGGCCCATGCTCCACGACAAGAGAAGCCACCCCAGGGAGAAGCCGGGCACCACAGCAAAGACTCACACGACAGAGGAAGCCCTCTCGCAGCAGGACGAGTGCTGCCAAAAATAAGTACCCCTGAAGAAAGAGACAATCATCTAAAAACCACCGAAAGCACGAAAGGCTACGTGAGACGCACCTGGAGTTGTCAGTCTCAGGCTGGGGAGGCTCTATTGGGTCATTCCGCCCACTACCCTTCCCGTGTCACATGGCCCAGAGCAACGCTCATCAGAGAATGAGGGGGCCCTACCGCACCAAGGCTAAGGTCTCTTCCAGCTTAAAAGCAGAAGACTCTGCAGAAGTGAGGTACAGCTGTCCTGAGTACACACTTACACACGGTGTCGGCACCCCACTAATTCACTCGGTTGAGAAATTAAAAATAAGAATTACCGAAGTAATGGAAAATGGTAGGAAGACAATAGATTGATTAAATAAACCATGGAAAACAATAAAAACAAAGCTATGAAAACCATGAACTTCCAACAAGAGAGTTCAAGAAGGCGCTCCAGTACTTTGGGCACCTCATGTGAAGAGCTGACTCACTGGAAAAGACTCTGATGCTGGGAGGGACTGGGGGCAGGAGGAGAAGGGGACGACGGAGGATGAGATGGCTCGATGGCATCACGGACTTGATGGACGCAGGTCTGAGTGAACTCCGGGAGCTGGTGATGGACAGGGAGGCCTGGCGTGCTGCGATTCATGGGGTCGCAAAGAGTCGGACACAGCTGAGTGACTGAACTGAACTTCACTGATGTGGCGTCGTAACTTGGTGTTACTGTAGATCCTGACACTTGCTCCTGAGAGACCCGAGCAAGGACTGCTCTAAGGAGGCACGTCCAGCAGCAACACGAGAGGCAAGGTCTTCCACGGCATCTCACCCATCTTCCCAGAAGTAATCAGTTAGTATCTTGGAGTAAATCACCCAGACACACTGGACAGAAGTAAACAAAAGTGGGTCTCTCAACACATCCTCCTCTCACACAGCCTTTCACCCAAGGTTGTAATTAGCATCTTTCCACAGGAACACACATATGCTATACTTCAAGTCAACATTCGGAAACAGCTTCTAAATTAATCACTCAATAGGCAATAAAAACACAAATTATTAAACCTTTTTCTAAAAGTTAATGTTATTTGGGCTTGACTGCTATAAGGCGAGGAAGTGACGTATGCTTTACATACACTGGGATATACTTAAAACTACCCATTAAGCTTTATTTAGCCGAGACAACGCTATGAGTTAATTAGTAAAGGGCAACAATTCCAACCTAGGTCATAAATTCAGAGCAGTCTGTCTGCAAGGACGATTTAAGTTATAAAAGAGAACACAGTGGAAGACTCCTGCTCACACACAGGCAGTAAAGGTCGCGACAGCAAGGCGTTCTCAGAGACCTCCTCTGTGTGTAAAGGCGTCACAGGTAAGAGAAATACGACAGGTCAGCCACCCAAGGACCAGTCCGCTCCTGCAGCCACCGGTGGAAATGTGATCTTTGTGTTTTCCTGCTCAAAGGATCACTTTTTTGGCAAAGTCAATATGAAAACACATATATAAATTTCATCTGTGAGATAATGCAAGATAAAAAATAAACTCCGCTTTCCTTAATGATAATAAAAGTTTTAAGATTTTAAAATTTCAGTTTGAGGCAACCTGCTAAAACATCTTTCCTTCACAGACAAACCAGGGACTAAGGACAGAAGGTCAGCTTCGACGGACAGCTGTGCCCCGTCAGCGTCCCAGCACCAAAGCCACACAGCTCACACAGGCAGCTCCCTTGCCCTGACAGCAAGGCCCCTTCCAAGCTTCCGGTCGAGAGGAGCAGGCTGCAGAAGCACCACTGCTACCTTACACAGCTTCCTGGACAATCCCTTCCCTTGCTTTTCTCACAAGAAAACGTACAACAAAAAACCTTTTAAATAGGCTTTGTGTATGCTTTTCCAAGTTCACTTGTATTTCCTGTGAGGTGTCAAGAATGTTTAGAAAATCATGTTTCAAAACTGACAATAAGTCACATTCCTAAATTTGACTAAAGCAGCTCTAGTTTATTGATTTGGTATCTCCCACAATAACTGCTGCCAATTCATTTATGAATATGAGTCCAAGACGGACAATAAAATCACTGTGTACTAAAACGTTAAAAAGCTCACAAATCTTATGTGCTCTTTTTAACAATATAAATTATAACAACAAACAGCTCCTCAAATCTATCATTTATATTGAAAATATCATTGATAATAAATGTGAACATGAAATCACAGTCCCCCCTCAGAAAACTGTTTCTCTCTGTAGGTACATTCTTGGTATTGGTTCTAAAATCCTATAAAAATTTGTTTACAAAAACATGAACAGTGTAGACTACTCCTGGGACATACACAAAACACGAATTTGCATTCTTCTCTGAAGTTATTTGCATAATCATTCTATCTCAAATTATGAAAACTATGATTCTATAATCAAGAGCTGAGGAGTGTCCATGGCCACATTAGTGGTGTTTAGAGAGCAGACAAGGAAATATTGCACACGACTGCCCAAACCAGTGATTAGTAGCGTGAGACACAATCAGACTGGCTTGTTTTAGTTTCTGGCAGAAAAATTAAGCATAGGATATAATAAAACTAATTCTAATGGCTTATGATTTGATACATGAACAAGAAAGCTACAGGAAAATGGTCATATCAACCTTTCTGATCCTTAAAGTGTTAGTTGCTCAGTCGTGTCCAACTCTTTGTGACCCCGTGGACTGTAGCCCACCAGGCCCCTCCATCCATGGGATTCTCCAGGCAAGAATCCTGGAGTGAGTTGCCATTTCCTTCTCCAGGGGATCTTCCCGACCCAGGGATCGAACCCAAGTCTCCCAATTTGCAGGCAGATTCTTTACCATCTGAGTTACGAGGGAGGCCATGCCATGATCCTTAAAACATTATCTTTAAAATGCCATTTCAAAGTCTTTAGATGTTAATGAAACAAAAGAGCCCCCAAGAATATGTTCTTTTGCCCACCTTAAGTATAAATTCAAACTCCTTAAAATCAGCTCTCTAAAAGGGAGACCCTACAGTAACATGAAAGGCTCCCTGGGAGCTGTAGTCACGTGAAATCTCAGGATATAAACCAGGAGGGTTTCTGAAAGGCGACAGCCTCTGTAGGGCTCTGACGGACACGGCAGCCAGGAGGCCGGGGGGCAGCGGCTGTCTTTGTTCAGACACTAACGCAGGCAGAGGGGAGAGGCGTGAGACACTTGGAGGCGCAGAGGAAAGCGACAACGTGAAAGGAGCGAAGCTGGGCTGAGGCGGGGACAGCCTTCCACAGCGAGAAACAGAGCTGGAGAGGCAAGCAACACTGGCTTAGGAAGGACATCGCGCCACAGTCAGCAAAGGAAGGGGAAGATTTCCCCAACAAAAGGATTCATTGGCAGGCATTCAAGCAAGACAACGAAATAGTGAGGGTCGTACTTTGTCAATTCAGTTGGGAACATGCGACACGAAGCTTGCAGCACTCACACGCCATGGGGACTGAACACACACAGGGAATCACCGAGACAGACAGCTGCGAGTCTCAGCCTAGATGCCCAGGCAGCACTGCTCCACATGACCGTCTGTGCTGAGGAGCCGGCCACGTGGGGCTGCAGTGAGCGCCTGCGACGCGGCTGGTGTGCCCGGGGAAGCGGAGGGGCCACGCTTCACTAGTGGCCGCCCTCGGGACACCGCAGCCCCGGCGTGGCCCCAGGTTTTGGGGAAGATGCTGAGCTCCACCGCAGGCACTGTGAAAGGAGAGGACAGCCCCGCAGAGGGGCTGAAGTCGAGTCTGGGGCTCGGGAAAGCCGCCTGCGTGGACAAGACCGCAGAGAATCTACCAGGCAGCGAGGAAGACAGACACTGAACACGAAGAGAGGGCGAGGTTAGGAAACACTGACACAGAGAGGCCAGGACATGCCTAGGGAAGGCAGCGAGGAGGAGGAACCCAGGAACGAAGAGAGGGCGAGGTTAGGACTGACGCAGAGGCCAGGACAAGCCTGCATAAGGCAGCGAGGAGCAGCAGCTCAGGAGCAAAGGGAGCTCAGGCAAGCCCTGCGTCCGTCAGGTAGCACACAGACCGGCTCCCAGGACAGGGACGTGGCAGAGGGGAAGGCCATGCTCAGGGTCCCGCCACTGGGCGGGGCGCCAGGGAGACGGGCGGCAGCGAGCGGGCCCTCCTGCACAGCGGACGGCCCCCAGAAGCACGAACCCACCAGTAAAACACCAGACTCCTGCCCAAGAAGTCAGAAGAGAGTCGGCCAGGGGCAAAGCCGAGCGCCTGCAAGCCGCTGTCCTCAGTATACACGTGCGAGGCTCAGTTCTCAAGACACTGGGAGAGAGCCAGCCTTCTCCCGCCCCCAGCACAACCAGTGAATGCCTGCTCACATTGAAAGTTAGTGAATATGTTTTCCAAAAGAAGAGTAATTTTTAAATTCAAAAATTTATTCAGATTTCCAAGTTCAATGGTTAAGATCTACAGACTTTCATAAAAGGAAATAGAGGTTCATTAACTACTTAATCTTTAAAAATTAAAATAATTCACGTAATTCAAAACCCAAAACCCTGTTAAAAACTATACAGCTCAAAGTCCACTCTCTCCGCCTCCTTGACCCGCGCCCCCACCCCGACAAAACCAGACGTGATTAATCACATCTGTGAATTTCCTGTGAATGCTGCCAGGTTTCTTTATGCAAATACACATTCTACCTTTCCCACCTTTTAAGACACAAAACATTACTCCTCATTGTTCTGAAACTTCTTTTTTTCACTTAAACATGTATCTTAGAAACCTTCCCATATCAATGCAGAAAGGGCCTCCGAATTCCTTCAGAGTTCCTGATGATCAATGGTAAGCAGAAGCGAAAGCCACAAATCCCAGCCCTGAAAATACGAAGGACTACTATGAGCCTGGGAGGAGCTGAGAGAATTATCAGCCTAGACTTTACTAATTATCTTTTAAATACCTTCGTAAAAAGCTGAAAGCAGTTAACATCTACAACAGCGAAAATAAGCCTATTTGCCTTTTACAACCTCTGAAAAACACTCTAAATACTCAGAACCTAATATATTTAAACCATAAATAAAATTCCTAGAGTACTTTCTTAGAGGAAACAGGTGCTGTACTCATAAAACCCAGGCTATGTATAAAGCTCCTCTCCCATTAAACACCTTTTGGAAGCAGTTCTGTAGTAAACCTCAGGCCAGGGCAGTGATACATCAAGCCCAGTCATTACTGCCCAGAGCAATGGACTTTGAGCTCCAATAAAACCAGCAGCCTGCCTGGGCTGCAGGTCCTCAGATCTCACATCCTGCTCTGATGCAATTAGCCCACAGTGAGCTAATCAACTCGCCCAGGGCTCACTGCCTCACTTCCTCAGACAGTAATAAACACCAGTGAGCCAAGATAGCACCTAATTAGCCGGCTGCATGGCTGTTTACAAGGCCGTTGCGGCTGGGCACTCCCTGCACACAGTTTGTGTCAAAGAATGCTTTCCTAGCCCAAGCAGCAGCTCTTCAGAGGAGGCGGCTCCGGCAGGCTGCTGGGGACGCACGCCCCTCACGCCCGCAGCGGGAGGACCTCAGCCCCCGGCGGACCCGCCACGTCCGCGTCCGCTCTCACGTCCTGCCCTGAGCATGTCTGCAGCAGCCTAGGAACCTGCCTGGCTGCCCCTCAAAGCACAGGGAAAGGGGAGCTCAAAGTTACCGTCACATCCACCGGCCACATTTAAACTTCCATGTTTTGTCCTTCAAACATGCACTTCACTGCTTTGAAGAACAAAAGGATTCCTCAGGCACCAAAGTAAACCGTCACAGCAATCTGACCGCCCGAGCCGTGACACAGCCCGCAGAGGAGAGCCTCCGCCGGCTCCCTCACTGGCCCCGGGCAGGCCTGAGTCCCCACCAGGGTGGGAGGCCCGGGGCACCGCGCGGCAGGGGCGTGGCACTCGCCTGGCCCGCGGCACCAGGACGCGGTGCTGCACCATGAGCGTGTGGCAGATGGCCGCCATCAGCGTGAAGGCCTCCTCGCTGGCCGAGTCCCTCCACACCAGGCTCAGCAGCGTGCTCGTCTGCTGCTTCGTGTCCAGCTTCTTCAGACACTCCTCGGTGATGTACAGCACGGACAGCCGCCCGTCCTCCTGAAAGGCAGAGGGACCGCTTGGTCAGCCACGTCCTGGCAGAGCTCAGCTCGACTCACACGCGACAGAGGCACTATCTAAAGGTTATCCGCATCACGACAAACAACATCAGCGTCTCTCTAAGCTGTGCACCGCGGGGCCCTCATGTCCCCTGCAGAGCGAAGGCACCCCCTGCGAGTCCCTCTGCACCTGCGGAGCAGGGCCGGGCCGCGGCTGCTGGGGGACTGACGGAGCTCCCAGTCCTCACACTGAGAGCAGGGCTCACGCCACGGTGTTCAGACCGCTCCAGATGAAGCACCCCTGTGTGAAAACGGATTATCATCTGCCAAAATCTCCACTTTCAAGGACTTGAGATATCACAGTTTAAGCAAATATTTAAAAACTTAAAAAAAAATCAATACATAAACCTGTTATTTTGTATCTTCTCTAGAATATCTGATACACTGAGTAAAATCTGAGCTAATAATCAATGAAGTTTACCTATCTGGTATATTAATGAAACATACACTTTCCTCATGTATGTATGCACACACACACATATATATATAGAGTAAATAAAATACGACTCTGTATGCAGTTTTGGGTATTGCTGACTGCACTGTTTGGAAACCTGGATGGGGGTGATCTATGTTATCTGTAACAATCTACCGAATAAAGTGCTCCATGAGAGATGCGTCTCATACGTATGTCTTCACATACATATATAAAAATATATATGAGTAAATAAAATACGACTCTGTATGCAGTTTTGCAGGGAAGGCAATGGCACCCCACCCCAGTACTCTTGCCTGGAAAATCCAATGGACGGAGTAGCCTGGTGGGCTGCAGTCCATGGGGTCGCTAACAGTCGGACAGACTGAGTGACTTCACTTTCACTTTTCTCTTTCCTGCATTGGAGAAGGAAATGGCAACCCACTCCAGTATTCTTGCCTGGAGAATCCCAGGGATGGGGGAGCCTGGTGGGCTGCCGTCTATGGGGTCACACAGAGTCAGACACGACTGAAGTGACTGAGCAGCAGCAGCATGCAGTTTTGGGTATTGCTGACTGCACTGTTCGGAAACCTGGATGGGTGTGATCCATGTAATCTGTAAGAATCTACCGAATAAAGCGCTCCATGAGAGATGCATCTCATACGTATGTGTCTTCATATATATATATATATGAGTAAATAAAATACAACTCTGCATGCAGTTTTGGGTATTGCTGACTGCACTGTTCGGAAACCTGGATGGGTGTGATTCATGTAATCTGTAAGAATCTACCGAATAAAGTGCTCCATGAGAGATGCGTCCCATACGTATGTGTCTTCACATATATATATATATATATACATATATATATATGAGTAAATAAAATACGACTCCGTATGCAGTTTTGGGTATTGCTGACTGCACTGTTCGGAAACCTGGATGGGGGTGATCCGCGTAATCTGTAAGAATCTACCGAATAAAGTGCTCCATGAGAGATGCGTCCCATACGTATGTGTCTTCACTTTGTTGGTGCTGTTCAGGTGCTCAGTCGTGTCTGACTCTTTGCGACCCCATGGACTGCAGCACATCAGGCTTCCCTGTCCTTCACCATCTCCCAGAGTTTGCTCAAACTCATGTCCATTCAGTTGGTGATGCCACCCAAACATCTCATCCTCTGTCATCCCCTTTTCCTTTTGCCCTCAATCTTTCCCAGCATCAGGGTCATCTCAAATGAGTCAGCTCTTCCAAAGTATTGGAGCTTCAGCTTCAGCATCAATCCTTTCAATGAATATTCTGGACTGATTTCCTTTAGGAATAACTGGTTTGATCTCCTTGCAGTCCAAGGGACTCTCAAGAGTTTTCTCTAGCACCACAGTTCAAAATCATCAACTCTTTAGCACTCCGCCTTCTTCATGGTCTAACTCTCATTCCTGCATATGACTACCTGAAGAACCAGTAGCTTTGACTAGCAGACCCCTGTCAACAAACTGGTGTCTCTGCTCTTCAAAGACAGATGTTTGTGACGGCTTTTCTTCCAAGGAGCAAGCATCTTAATTTCGTGGCTGCAGTCACTGTCTGCAGTGATGTTGGAGCCCAAGAAAATGAAATCTGTCACTGTTCCCCCATCGATTTGTCATGAAGCGATGGGACCGGGTGCCATGATGTTCGCTTTCTGATGTTGAGTTTTGAGCCAGCTCTCTCTCCTCTTTCACACTTAGGCACAAATTACACTGTGTAGTGGCACTCGGTGGAGATGGCGCAGGAGTGAGTCAGATCACGGCAAAGCGAACACTGAAGTAAAGCGAGTCACATGAACTTCCTGGCTTACCAATGCATATGAAAACTGTTTATTCTCTATTGTAGCCTAGTAAGTGCATAATCTGATGGCAATGTCTAATAAAACAATGCACCTACCTTAATTTAAAAATGTTTTGTTGCTAAAAATGCTCACCATCATCTGACAACACAGAACTGCCAAAAACTTTTAATGTATAAAAACAGAGTAGCTGAGAAATATAATAAATGAGGTCTGCCTACACAGATAACATTTAACTGTCATAGAGTCTCTACAAGGTCTTCTGAAAACAGAAGCTTTATCTACGTTTCATTTATCAGATCTCACTTTTGACCATACGACTCACACTTTCCTGCATCTGGGTCGTGACGAGATGCAGCAAGAGCTCCAGCACCCATCAAAACCCTCTGTTCTGTCCTTTGTAACGAGCCCTGACCTGGCCACACTGGCTGTCCCCATCCTCCTGCTGGGCCGGCTTCCCCTCTGCTAAGGGAGCCTCTGAACCCTACACTCGACCCCCCGACCCCCTCGCCCCAGCATATTCTCAAGTGTATTTTCCTTGGACTAGACTTGGCACCAATCAGAGAGACATATTCTAAACAAAAACAAACAAACAAAAACCTTAACCTTAGTACAGCCACACCTCAAGGCACTGCAATTGTGTAATGAAGAGAAAAAGAGTGGCAGGCTACACCACTTAGGCAAGACAGACAGCGTGTGTGTGACACAAAGTTTTTATTCCTTGAGAACACACAGGAAGCACTGCTAGGTAAGAAGAGGGAGAAGGGGAACTTGGAGATAAAATGTGACAATGTGCATAAAATGAGTTTCAAAGTGAATCATAATGTTTACCATCTATAAAACCTGTGAAAGAGACAAAAGATGCTCTGCAGTGTTCAAGAGCCAGCTAAGAGGAAAGCTGACCCTGCTTTTCTTTTAGGGGCTGGGGAGGAGGAGGAGGAAAGGGCCTGACTGGGGCTTCTCTGTGGAGTGATGACGGCGTTCTAGACTCAGTGGCAAGAGACGCCAGCTATGTTCATGCACTGAAGAGTCACTGAACAGTGTGCTACTCTAAGTGCGCTCATTCCGGGGCTCTCCTGGGGGTCCAGTGGTTAGGACTCTGCACTTCCACTGCAGAAGGCACAGATTCGATTTCTGGGTGGGGAACTAAGAGATCTTACAAGATCCACATGTTGTGAGGCAAAAAAAAAAAAAAAGACAGGTAAGAATTTATTTAAAAAAATAAAAGGGTGAATTTTATGGTAAAATGTATGTCAATCAAGCTGTTATTTTTTAAAATTCTTAAAAATAAAAGAGTAGAATAGTGCCTGGCACACAGTAAGTGTTCCTCCTGTAAACAGGAGCTTAACCTTCTAACCCAATAGCTTCACTCGAAGAGTGGTGTCCTTAATAATACTGGAACTGATACAAAGAGCAGCCCCACTTGGCACTGAAAGGCCAAACACAAAACTGCATGTCTCTGGCTAGAAAGACCTTGATTCTGGGAAAGACTGACGGCAAAGGGAGAAGGGGATGACAGAGGATGAAGTGGTTAGATATCACAGCCGACTCAACAGACATGAATCTGAGCAAACTCTGGGAGATGGTGAAGGACAGGGCATCCCAGCCTGCTGCAGTCCATGGGGTCGCAAAAGGTCGGACACGACTGAGTGACTTATCAACAAACTAAACTGACAGACTGTGCTCCTATTTTACATGAAAAAGCAAAAGCACACCTGCACGTGCCCACACGTCTGAGCGTGGGCGCAAGGAAGAGGCCTGGGGAGCACAGGGTGTGCACACGCACAGCTGGGGGCTCACCGGAGCGCTGGCTGGCCTGTCGGCCTCCTCCGCCTCCTCTTCGTCTGAGTCACTGGCCGCATCCTGGCCGCCGGCACGGGCGGGTGAGACAGGCAGCTGGGACAGGAGGGCCTGGAGGACTCGCAGGTGCGCCAGCAGCCCGTCCTCGGAGAGCGTGCCTTGGTGAGACAGCCAGACCGTTAGTTAGGAGGGGTGAGAAACTGGCAGACGCGGGGGACTGCTTCTCCTGAACTCCGAGAGGCATTTCTGACCAGGACACACATTACATGTCTAATATTTCATGTGCAGCTGTGGGCACTATATTAGCCTAAGATACCAAAATGCTACAACAGGCAACCCAGCAGTTTAGCACAAATGTGGAATAACAGCCCCACACTCAAAGAAATCGGCCCATTCAACTCTAAAATTCTTTTTCATCTGTGTGGCCCTGTTAAATCAGACTTTTTATCCTGCCTGGACACTATGCCCAGGGACACTGGCCAGGCCATGGCCTTAAGCAAATGCGCTCTTCCGAGGAGCTCCTCTCCCAGAGGCTGTGCTGACAAGGGGACCCCCGGCCGTGCACCCCGCCCCACCCTGCTCCCATCTACGCATGCTACCTCTACGTGAGCTCAGCGGGACACTCTATGTTTCATACCCAAATAATTGTCACCAACAGTTAAAACGAAGTAGAAGAGCCACGGCGCGCCCCCACTGGTGGTGGGGCGTCTGCCTTCCAGGGACAGCACTGCGGTCAGGAAGGCCTCATAGGGGAAGACGGTCCGCGCGTCCGCCAGGGCAGGGATGACGAAGTGAAAGATCTGCTCCGTGAAGGGGGCCGCCAGGACCTCCTTCGTGAAGGCTGTAAAAACCTGTTGCCTAACAAAGAAAAACGGAGGCTTGTAATCAAAACACGCTGTTCACAAGATCGTTGATTAAAATCACTGTTCACAAAATAAGCTTTTCGTCAGTCATGTTAAGTTTTTCAGATTAACTAGAGCACCCTAAACTTAACGCTCTATCATTCCTATTAAAAACAAAACAAAACAAAACTTTGCTATGTTTTTCTATCTTCTGATAGCTCCTAGAAAGCAAGAAAATAACCAGGTCACCAGAATTACAAATTTACGTTGGGTGCAGGCCAGAGAGAAAAAGTATATTTTTCTTTAAACTGAGTCACACTAATAAAGCAAAACTGACTTTCAAGTCTATATTTCAGACAGCATCCTGTGTCAAAGTTATTGTTAGACATAGATCTTGCGAAATTACAAAATCAATAGACTGATTTCATTCTCACCTTGCACCTTCTGGACAGGAGTTGTACGTAAAGTGCAACGGTTTTAAAACATTCTCTAGCAAAATTTTTGCTATAGGAACTCGAGATAAATCAGAATATTCAATACTTGATGGAAGCTTGCTGTTAATTAACAAATAGAGAGATCTATAATACCCTGAAAGAAAAGAAAAACATATTTATAAGTTGTATCAATTTGTATTAAAATATCAATACCCCTCTCTCTTTTTTTTTTACAACAAGGGGAAAAAAACTTGGCAATTTTTAACTGCTCTTTATAAATCTCCATAAATCCAAATTCAAGTTAGTTTTTCCTTCAAGTTTCTATCAAGTAAACTTTTTGGTTCCCAAGTAGCTTGAAGTGATGTGTAAAGTCGAGGAACCCACTGCTCACCAACAACGATCAACTACACCCAATCACCAGCCCAAGATACAACTATTTCAGCACATCATCAAAGAACTCTATTATCTTAAAATAAATTAATAACAACTTCTTAATATCACAAATACCTATGAGTGACCAGGTCTCCAACTGTCTCTAAACTTTTTTTAAACTAGTTTGCCTGAATCAGGAGCCAAGTAAAAAGCTCACAGTGGGATTTTCAAAAGCTGTCTCCTAGGCATTCTCCAAGTAACCATGCCGCTGTGTGGCTGTAGAGACCATCACGCTGACCCTGACCCAGGACTGCAGGCCCTGAGCAGACTCCGTCCACAGCGCTGTGCTCCTGGCTGTCACCCCGCGACCGGACTCTGGCCAGCGGGCTCGCCTGTCTGCCTTCTGACGGGACAAGATGTCCGGGTCCCGCCTGCTCATCTCCCAGCCGTTCCTCTCGGGACTCAAGTTCCTTTTAAAGGAACGGCTCCCTCTGGAAACCACAGTGTGGGCACTGAGGGGCTCACGTGTTTTACAGGCAACCTGTGTGAAGCGGACACACGGGCCTGGCCCGCCTAAGCTGTAGGAGGGCTCCTCTGCCACCTCTAACATCCCAGGCCACCAGCCCTGCGGGACCGTGCCCTCTTCTGCAGCAGGACGTTCATCTCCAGCTGTAGTCTGTGAGCACCTCGCCATTGTAAGCATGCACGAACACACTCCCCACTTGTTGGGGGCTCCCCACTCTGCACCCAAGGTTCGGCTGCTGAACAGGGCGTCCCCACAGGGGACCACTAGACCTGCTTTGTGACCACCCCAACCCTAACCTCACAGACACTGCTTAACCAGCAACACTTTACAAGACAGGGAAAGCTCTTCTGCTATAAAACTGAAAATACAGGGCCCTCCCTGGTGGTCCAGTGGTTAGGGACCCACCTGCCAATGCAGGAGACACAGGTTTGATCCCTGTTCCACACAGACCCCACATGGCAGGGAGCAACCAAGCCCATGAGCTACAACTGTCAAGCCTGTGCTCTAGAAGCCAGGAGCCGTAAGCAAAGAAGCTGCTGCGATGACAGGCCCAAGGACCCAAGTAACTAGAGAGGAGCCCCCACTTGCTGCAGCCAGAGAAAGCCGCTCAGCAGTGAAAGCCCACCACAGTCAAAAAATACTCAAAATATATTTTAAAAAAACCTGAAAAAACAAATACATCAAAAAGATTTTAAACACATTGAGAAGAATTCTGGAGTGTCACATTATTCTACCAACCTCACACATGTGTACACTGAACAGGCTGACAGCAGGAACAGCGAGCGCATCAAGGAGCAACTGAGGCGCGACTCTGAAAAGCTCCAGGCTAAGGCAGCCTGGCGCACGGCGACACAGACTGATGGGTAAACAGGACGCTAGAATGTTATAGACTAGTGATGTCAGGAAGCGACTCATCGAAAAAGATGAAACACAGCTGTGCCACAGAAGATGCTGGAAGCAGCACTTTCTGTATAAGATTTCGAAGTGTTGCCTAGTTCAAGACACATTCAAGAATAATGTATATTCCTTAGTTATCTAGGGAATAACTTTACTTTTGCTTTTTAGAAACCAAAAGTAAAAACTTTTTATGAAATCTTTAGCCTTAATATCAATATATGCACTAATACATCAACACAGTGGACTTTAAAATTTGTTCTTTAAAGATCAAATTCTGTAATTTTCAATTTACTTTTAATTAACTCAGTAATTTCCCTAATTTTTCAACAAACTAAGTAGGGTTTCTTTTTTTTTAACCAGCTAATCAGTAAGGCTGGATGTATAAGAATTTAATTTCTACAATTTTAATCTTGAGGATTAAATTAGCTAGATTTAACCTAGAGTAGTCCATCAAGAAACCAAAAGCAAAATCATGTTTTTATCAGTAACTGTTGCTTCCTGGAATGGCTTTTGATATCTCCTTTTATGACCAGTAACACACCCATCTTAACGTTAAGGCTCCTGGACTCCAGGAGTGTCGATACCCCACCTGCAAGAACAAGCCAGAGTTTTGCTGCTGTTGCTGACCACGTGGTGTGGCCCGTGGGATCTCAGTTCCCCGGCGAGGGGCTGAACCAGGGCCCCTGGCACTGAAAGCACCGAGTCCTAACCACGAGGCCACCAGGGACTCCCTGGAATAAACTGAGAAGGTTTATTTTAAGGTACTCAACTGTCAGAGAAGTCTTAAGAACCGTGTGCACGTTCTCGTCCTTCTGCCAGCATCATTAACACGTCCTCAGAGGACTTTCAGATCGAGGTTATTACACCCAACAGCGCAGTCGCTTGAAGATGGGTGTCAATAAGAAACCTCAAACAAACTGAGCTTCTTCCTCTTCTCTACTGAACCACTTGATTCCCGGGACAGGCTCTCTCCAGGTGGGTCGGCATGTCGCTGTTCTGGAGGCTGACTGCGCCCAGCCAAGTTTAGCCATGGCAGCCCAATCCAGCCCAGCCCAGCCCGGCGGGCCCAGGTATCTGTACCTTGGGTGACCTAGCTTCCTTCAGTTTCAAGCAACAGGGAAAGTTAGAGATTAGATGCATTTCCGAAATCTGAGGCGGGTAGAGAAGAGGAGAGATGCCAGAATCTGTGGCCCACAAAGGTCTCATCCCAGCCACAGACTCGCGGTCCCTGCCCTGAGGTGCCCTGGCCACTGCCAACTGCTCACAACAGCGCCACCCTCAGCTCTGATGCCACCAACTCACCATTCTGAATCATGTAGTGCAAAATTTGTTCAATGATGGACACCACGTAGCTAGCATCTTGTAAAACAGGCAAGTAAGTGTCCTCAGAGGAGAACACCTCCAGCATCCTCATGGGAAGCGCAACATTCAGACTGTCATCGTTACAGCTCTGCAGCAACCTGTAAAAGAGGAACAGGCATCCCAGAGGCAGCAGACAGCACGTGCCACCCAGAGGTCTTCACACTCCCCTCCCTCGGGCCCCTCTGCCCTAGTCCTGGGCCTCAGGAGCAGCCAAGCACTGTGTCACTCGCACTCTGGAGCCTCACAGGACGCTGGCTCCGGGCTGAGAGAGGAACATGCAGACTCGAGGAGGGAGGGAGAAGCAGGCGAGGAGAGCCAGTGTGGGGGGCTCTGAGCGTGGGCGCCCTAACCTCGTGCTCCACCTGACCCAGCTCAGCAGTGCCCACGAGCTCCTCCGAACATGCCTCCTTCAAGGTTCCTCATGCCCCAAACTTCTCCCAAGAAGACAGCTTAATCTACTTCTGCTCCTTAGTCACCCAGCATTTCAACTAAAGACTCTGATCTCACTATGAGAATTACAGGCAGAAAGGAGGGCTTAGCTGTTACAAAACTAAGTTTTATTTTCAGAGAAACTATTTTTTAAAAATCAACTTTATGGAGACATAATTTACGTGTGATAATTTGTACCCATCTGAAGCAGGCAATACAGTGAGTTCACTTAAAAAAACTAAGATCATGGCATCCAGTCCCATCACTTTGAGGCAAACAGGTAGGAGAAAAGTGGAAACAGGCAAAGTTTATTTTCTTGGGCTCAAAAATCACCGCAGACAGTGACTGCGGCCACAAAATTAAGATACTTGCTCCTTGGAAGGAAAGTTGTAACAAATCTAGAGTATTAAAAAGTAGAGAGGTTACTTTGCCAACAAAGCACTTTAGAATCAAAGCTACGGTTTTTCCAGTATTCATGTACAGAGTGAGAACTGGACCATAAAGAAGGCTGAGCACCAAAGAACTGATGCTTTCAAACTGTGGTGCTGGAGAAGACTCCTGAGAGTCCCTCGGAATGCCAAGAGATCAAACCAGTCAATCCTTAATGAAATCAACCCTGAATATTCACTGGAAGGACTGATGCTGAAGCTGAAGCTCTAACACTTTGGCCAAGTGATGGGAAGAGCTGATTCATTAGAAATGACTCTGATGCTGGGAAAGATTGAGGAGAGGGGAGAAGAGAGGATGAGATGGCTGGATGGCATTGCCGACTCGATGGACATGAACGTGAGCAAGTGCTGGGAGACAGTGAAGGACGGGAGAGCCTGGCGTGCTGCAGTCCGTGGGGCTGCAAAGCTCGGGACAGGACCGAGTGACCGAACAATGACAGCAGTGAGTTTTGACATCACACCGACGCAGACACTGAACACGTCTCCGCTCTACTGCTCGGCCCTCCAGTAAGTCTCCCTCCACTCCCCCGCCAGCTGTGCTGCCCCTAGAGACTCGCCTGAACTTTCTACTGTTCTACACAGAAGGGATCACACAGAACGTGCATCCAGGTCTAGAGTCTTCCCTCAGCCACTTTCTGAGACTCAGCCGGCACACACTGACCACGTGGTCCCTTTACTGCTAGGACTACTCCACAGCACGGAAACACCAGGTTTCGGCTATCTGTTCACGTACTGACGGGGACCTGGGTCATTTCCAGTCTTCTCTTGTTATAAATAAAGCTGTCTGAACATTCAAAGCAGCCTTGTGGACCTGCCTCACTTCTCCTGGGTAAGATCCTGGGCGAGGACCTGCAGGTCACATGGCAGCCGGGCATCATAAGGAACCATCAACGTGAGAGGTGGGGCTGAGAGCCCCAGCTGCTCCGTTCCCACCTCACACGGTCCTGACACTTTAAAGTGTAGCCGTTCTAGCAGCCGGACCAGCGTGCTTTACTGTGGTCTGACACGCGATTTCCGTGAACGCCATTTCAGGTGCTCAGTGGCCATCTGCATGTCTCCTGTGCCGTGGGCTGTTTCTTGAGACAATGAGTAACCCATCCTGGCTGCACCCAGGCCCGACCCCAGGCCCTCCAGCCGCACAGCCTCTGCCCATTTCAGGCCGGGTTCCCCAGGCCTGTCTCCCTGCCCCGGGATCCTCACTAAGCAGCCTGTCAGCTTCCGCGTGTCACTCTCCAGACACCACCACCTCTCCTATCCGGGCCCGTGTCTGTGCAAGTGCAGAGCTCTTCTCCCTTCTCAACTCCTTGTACAGCCGAGCCAACAAGACCCCTGTGCCCACCCTCCATTACAGCTCTCATCACAGGGACCAATAGGCTTACTGCAGGGAAAAATCGCCAGACTGTGAAATAGCGGGGAGGAGGGGAGAGGGAGACTGGTGGCCAGCTCAGCTCAGCCACTGGGTTCCCTCCACCCCCGCCTTCCACAGGCTCGCCCCCAACTCTGCAGACAGGCTCGAGCCTGGAGAAAGCTGACGGCAGTGCAAATGTTTCCCACACAGAGCCGCACAAATTACTCCTGTTCCTGGCAATGCAGAGGGGTCTGTCAGACAGGGAATACAAATTCCCTGAGGCAGGTTCATCTGAATCAGCTGGAACATCTTACTGGTTCCCTCCTTGAGTAACCAGTTAAGTGAAGTCACTGACACGTGCTCACACGCGAGTCCTGACTTTGCTTAACACTGAGCGTTACCAACTCAACGATCAATTCCGGCTGCACTCCCCACGCTGTGCCTGGGCTCTCCCGCTCCACCCCGGGCTCCAGCTCCCCTGGCAGCAGGGACCAGCCTCTGGTTCCCGGTCTACACTTTTCTTGCTCTGGACAGTGGGCCTGAATTCCTACGGGGACTAGGAGAGAAGGCGGCACACGCCCCTTCGCTGGTAACCTGCCTACACACCTAAAATTCATCGCGCTGCACGTGGCAGGCAGCATAAACAGCCGACGTTTCTAACAGGTGACAGCTTTAATTTTACGTTGTTAGCATTTCACTCCTCATCTAAGAGAACCAGCTTCCCCAGAGAAAACAGTCCCAAGCTTGGGCTTGCAGGGGAGGTACTAAGTGAGCCCAAAGTACCGTGGTCCCAGGAGACACGGAGGCTTGAAAGACGGGGTGGGGGGCTTCTGAGAAGAGCCCCCTCCATCAAGCGCTGAAAGACAACACGAGGCGGAACGAGCCTAAACGGAAAGGAGGCAGGGTCCTTTTCACAAGCAAGCCAACAAGCCAGCACTGAAGAAACACCACCACTGGAAGAACCAGCATCGAGTGAGCCAGGGACACCACAGCAGGACCAAGCGCACGCCATCAAAAGTGAGAACCCCCAGGAGGGAGGCAGCGCCCTAACAACAGAGGACAGCGCGGGCCGCGCGACGGGGAGGACTCGTCAGCTGCACGGGGCCTCGCTGAGCACAGACACGCCTAGGGACGCGGCGGCGGCATGAGGTACTGGGTCTCTCTCACGCCCCGCTCCGAGGCAGTCTGGTTACACACGCTGAAACTGAATCGAGTGTGCCCCATGCCAGCAACTCTCACAGGGCGCCACTGGGCAGAGCCTGGAGACCTGCAGGGTCAAGTGGCTGCAGGCCAGGATCCTGGCAGGCAAACGCCCACCACACAGGGCCACGCCCACATCATGGGCCACGCCCACCACAGAGGCTGCATCAGCCCCAAACCGACAAGGGGAGAAAAGCGTTCCTCCAGACCTGACACCCCGTTGAAAGGAAACAGAGGAGATGAAGGAACCAAAGGGTCATCAAAACAGAGAATGTAAAGCTTTGAGGTAACTGAGGAAATCTGAAGAGGGAGCAGATCACGACACCAGAGAATTACCATGTGCTCTCTCAGAGGAGAAAACAGCACTGCCGTAACCAGGATGTGCCTTCCCAGGACAAGCGCAGGGGAGCAGGGAAGCGCCCTGCTGTCTGCAGCCCCTTCCACCCCCATCAGAAAACCAGCGCAGTGTGTGTGCAGACGGAGAGAGAGCAAATGCAGCAAATGGACCTTGAACCCAGGAGCAGGGTATAAGGTGTTCTTGCTACTTTTCTCATGCCAGAAATTTTCCAAGACAGAAAGTTGGGGAAAAAAGCAGAAACTGCACTTGGATCTATCATCTATTGAAATTACTTGCTGGATGAATACCTTCAAAAGCACATTAAGTGCCACAAACTACAACCCCCAGGTCAAGAGCCCCTGACTGTGCTGCCCTGGGGGAGGACATGCCTGACACCTCTGTGGGCTTGTGAGGAAAAGCCGTGTGTGTAACAGAGGCCACGGCGCCCAGGCAGCCATCCACAGAGAAGGCCCACGGACCCCTGCTCCAGAGAATCAACACACACAGCATGTTTCTCAAAGGACGTTTTCTGAGAAATAAAAGGGGTTTGGAAAAAAAAAAGATTTCCTGGGACTCACGACTGTCCACATTCTCTCTCTGGGGATTTTCCACTTTGCCTCTAGTGCAGCTCAGGATCTGGAAAAGTCGGCTAATAGGCCTCATTCTGATAGGAACCCACAATAAACCTTACTACACACGGCTTCCAGAAAAGTAGCTGAAAGCGTATTAGAGGCTCAGAATCGATTATCTGATAAGTGGCTATGGTGCAGACATCATCAAGGCTTAGAAAAACGGTGAAGATGTTAACTTGCTTTTCCATTCGAGTGCTACTGCTCACATCGCCTCAGTGCGCTCTGTGCTGAGTCCAGGACACAGGTCAGGACAGCCTGATGAAAGGCCTGACCCTTCACCCACAGGCAGCGACCCCAAGGCCTGGGATCAGTGACCAGCGGCACAGAGACAGGCCTTTCAGCTGGCCTGTCCAGCTCGCCAAGCAAGCCGATGCCTGACGTCCCACAGGGCGATTCCAGGCCACACCTGGAAGAAAACAGCCCCTGAAAGTTATGCTTAACTACATTTTAATTTCTAAAGAGAGGACCAGAGGAGTAAAAACTAATACACGTAACATTTCAGTCTCAAGGAAACCCCCCAAAATCCAACAACAACAGGAAAACCACTAAGACACTGAAACACAAACTGTTTTTCTAGACAATGAGACCACCACGCCACCAGCGCTGGGGCAACAACGGGTTTACCTGCAGCAGAGGCTCATCAGCCTCTTTATTTGAAACAAGCATGTGAGTCTCTCAGATCCTTCCAACTGCTGGACAAACAGAGCACTGTGTTTAATCAGGTTCTGATACATCCATATCTGAAAGAGGAAAACATACAACTCGTGAGTCTGTAAACAGTTAGCTGTTTTCTAATTGCATAACATGCCAAATTTCCTTAACTGACGGACACAATCAAAATAATAAAAACGTGGTTAAGAAATTAATCTACGTCAACTTTTCAGTGAGCAAGATTCACACATCCTGGCTTTTCTACCCTAAAAGAGCACATCAGCATGGAGTTAAATTACTGTAAACCCTAAAAGTACTTGAAAACTCACATAAGTGTGAAACAAAAACAGTCCATTTGCAAAATTTAGCAGCCCACAATAAAAACATTGAGAATCACAGTTTTAATCCTAAATTCCAAAGGACAGCGGTTCCTTCTCACCCGTTTTCTCTAGCTTCCAGCACTGTATCTGCGGATGCTCTCCTCCCCAATCCCGTGAAATGCTGGTGGAAAAGGCGATCTTACAGCCCCACCACCTCCGCTAAAAGGCCAGGTGTACAACACGTCAGGTGAGAGGTATGTCACAGCCAGATGGAGGAATCCCATCACAGTGTTTATACAAGCCATCACAGGGTGCACTAAAATATCACAGCTTTACTTGTCAGTTATACTGCAGTACGCTTGAGGGGAGAAAAGGTCAGAGGTGTGGGGGATGGCCTGAACCCCCACCGTCCTGGACACGACCAGTGACGGGGCCACAAGCTCAGCAAGCGTGGACTCAGACTCCCATCCAGCTCCACCCAGGAGCCTCTCTAGTGTGGACGCTGCTGCCATGAGTGGCTGAAAACACCACACTCAACAAGGAACCTGCTGGACTCACCTTCTCTGCGATGCATTTGTTGCTGCCTGCTCATTCATCAACAGAAAGTTACAATTAAGAGAGCCCCTCACGCGTGCCTCTCATGTTCAGTCTCTCCTCTGACAGTGAAGCTCGCTTAATATGAAACATTATCAAAGTCTGAGCACAAGTGTTCTGCCTGGTAAATCCCTAGTGGGTCCCCAGTTGGTGGAAAGGAACTCTGAGACCCAGCCCAATTGTTCATCTGCCTACACAGAAGCTCATCTTGAGGCATTTGGAGCTGCCTGTCCCTACCACCTCAGGAGCCAGCGTGACACAGGTGTTCTCTGCGCTATCTGACATGCAGTGCATCCATGCTATCCTTCAGTTCAGTTCGGTTCAGTCGCTCAGTCGTGTCCGACTCCTTGCGACCCCATGGCTGCAGCACGCCAGGCCTCCCTGTCCATCACCAACTCCNAGGCCACGGCGCCCAGGCAGCCATCCACAGAGAAGGCCCACGGACCCCTGCTCCAGAGAATCAACACACACAGCATGTTTCTCAAAGGACGTTTTCTGAGAAATAAAAGGGGTTTGGAAAAAAAAAAGATTTCCTGGGACTCACGACTGTCCACATTCTCTCTCTGGGGATTTTCCACTTTGCCTCTAGTGCAGCTCAGGATCTGGAAAAGTCGGCTAATAGGCCTCATTCTGATAGGAACCCACAATAAACCTTACTACACACGGCTTCCAGAAAAGTAGCTGAAAGCGTATTAGAGGCTCAGAATCATCTGATAAGTGGCTATGGTGCAGACATCATCAAGGCTTAGAAAAACGGTGAAGATGTTAACTTGCTTTTCCATTCGAGTGCTACTGCTCACATCGCCTCAGTGCGCTCTGTGCTGAGTCCAGGACACAGGTCAGGACAGCCTGATGAAAGGCCTGACCCTTCACCCACAGGCAGCGACCCCAAGGCCTGGGATCAGTGACCAGCGGCACAGAGACAGGCCTTTCAGCTGGCCTGTCCAGCTCGCCAAGCAAGCCGATGCCTGACGTCCCACAGGGCGATTCCAGGCCACACCTGGAAGAAAACAGCCCCTGAAAGTTATGCTTAACTACATTTTAATTTCTAAAGAGAGGACCAGAGGAGTAAAAACTAATACACGTAACATTTCAGTCTCAAGGAAACCCCCCAAAATCCAACAACAACAGGAAAACCACTAAGACACTGAAACACAAACTGTTTTTCTAGACAATGAGACCACCACGCCACCAGCGCTGGGGCAACAACGGGTTTACCTGCAGCAGAGGCTCATCAGCCTCTTTATTTGAAACAAGCATGTGAGTCTCTCAGATCCTTCCAACTGCTGGACAAACAGAGCACTGTGTTTAATCAGGTTCTGATACATCCATATCTGAAAGAGGAAAACATACAACTCGTGAGTCTGTAAACAGTTAGCTGTTTTCTAATTGCATAACATGCCAAATTTCCTTAACTGACGGACACAATCAAAATAATAAAAACGTGGTTAAGAAATTAATCTACGTCAACTTTTCAGTGAGCAAGATTCACACATCCTGGCTTTTCTACCCTAAAAGAGCACATCAGCATGGAGTTAAATTACTGTAAACCCTAAAAGTACTTGAAAACTCACATAAGTGTGAAACAAAAACAGTCCATTTGCAAAATTTAGCAGCCCACAATAAAAACATTGAGAATCACAGTTTTAATCCTAAATTCCAAAGGACAGCGGTTCCTTCTCACCCGTTTTCTCTAGCTTCCAGCACTGTATCTGCGGATGCTCTCCTCCCCAATCCCGTGAAATGCTGGTGGAAAAGGCGATCTTACAGCCCCACCACCTCCGCTAAAAGGCCAGGTGTACAACACGTCAGGTGAGAGGTATGTCACAGCCAGATGGAGGAATCCCATCACAGTGTTTATACAAGCCATCACAGGGTGCACTAAAATATCACAGCTTTACTTGTCAGTTATACTGCAGTACGCTTGAGGGGAGAAAAGGTCAGAGGTGTGGGGGATGGCCTGAACCCCCACCATCCTGGACACGACCAGTGACGGGGCCACAAGCTCAGCAAGCGTGGACTCAGACTCCCATCCAGCTCCACCCAGGAGCCTCTCTAGTGTGGATGCTGCTGCCATGAGTGGCTGAAAACACCACACCCAACAAGGAACCTGCTGGACTCACCTTCTCTGCGATGCATTTGTTGCTGCCTGCTCATTCATCAACAGAAAGTTACAATTAAGAGAGCCCCTCACGCGTGCCTCTCATGTTCAGTCTCTCCTCTGACAGTGAAGCTCGCTTAATATGAAACATTATCAAAGTCTGAGCACAAGTGTTCTGCCTGGTAAATCCCTAGTGGGTCCCCAGTTGGTGGAAAGGAACTCTGAGACCCAGCCCAATTGTTCATCTGCCTACACAGAAGCTCATCTTGAGGCATTTGGAGCTGCCTGTCCCTACCTCCTCAGGAGCCAGCGTGACACAGGTGTTCTCTGCGCTATCTGACATGCAGTACATCCATGCTATCCTTCAGTTCAGTTCGGTTCAGTCGCTCAGTCGTGTCCGACTCCTTGCGACCCCATGGCTGCAGCACGCCAGGCCTCCCTGTCCATCACCAACTCCTGGAGCTTGCTCAAACTCAGTCCATCGAGTCGGTGATGCCATCCAACATCTCATCCTCTGTCACCTTCTCCTCCCACCTTTAATCTTTCCCAGCATCAGGGTCTTTTCAAATGAGTCTGTTCTTCGCATCAGGGGGCCAAAGGACAGGCGCTTCAGCTTCAGCAGCAGTCCTTCCAATGAATATTCAGGACTGATTTCCTTTAGGATGGACTGGTTGGACCTCCTCGCAACCCAAGGGACTCTCAAGAGTCTTCTCCAACAACACAGTTCAAATGCATCAATTCTCTAGCACTCAGCTTTCTTTATGGTCCAACTCTCACATCCATACATGACTACTGGAAAAACCATAGCCTTGACTAGACGGACCTTTGCTGGAAAATTAATGTCTCTGCTTTTCAATATGCTGTCTAGGTTGGTCATAGCTTTTCTTCCAAGGAACAAGCGTCTTTTAATTTTATGGCTGCAATCACCATCTGCAGTGATTTTAGAACCCCCCAAAATAAAGTCTCTCATTGTTTCCATTGTTTCCCCACCTATTTGCCATGAAGTGATGGGACCAGATGCCATGATCTTAGTTTTCTGAATGCTGAGTTTTAAGCCAACTTTTTCACTCTTCTCTTTCACTTTCATCAAGAGGATCTTTAGTTCTTTGCTTTCTGCTATAAGGGTGATGTCATCTGGTATCAATATCTGAGGTTACTGATATTTCTGCCGGCAATCTTGATTCTACCTTGTGCTTCACCCAGCCTAGCATTATAAGTTAAATAAGGAGGGTGACAATATACAGCCTTGACGAACTCCTTTCGCAATTTGGAACCAGTCTGTTGTTCCATGTCTGGTTCTAACTGCTGCTTCCTGACCTGCACACAGATTTCTCAGGTCAGGTGGTCTGGTATTCCCACCTCGTAACCCATTAACAAATAACAGTAGAAGGTGTAGTAAACACTGTAACAATCTAATGGGCAACTGTAGGAACCATAAATAAGGTTGTAAATACACTAATCAAGTAATTATGGTTCAACCACATAAAGAAACCCTCAAAGCACTTTAACACTTTTTGGACTGCGTTTTTTTTGTTTTTTTGTTTTTTTAATTAAGGCACAACTGATGTTCCTTTAAGAGGAAATGGTAACTCACTCCAGTATGCTTGCCTGGAACATCCCGCAGACAGAGGAGCCTGGAGGGCTGCGGCCCACAGGGCCTCACAGAGTCAGGCGTGACTGAGCACACTCGTGCACGTAAGGGGCGCGCAGTACTATGCATGTCTCATGGGCACAGCATAAGGATTAGAATGCTTAAAGGGTACACTCCACTTATAGCTATCGTAAAATATTGGCTGTATTCCCTGTGCTGTATAACGTATCTCTGGAGTGCACTGGACTTCTATACTGTTTTTAAATTTCTTGAGAAAGGCACCAATAGCATCATTTCCAAAGTTCTAAGTACATTAAATATCTGCTTTGCTTCACTTTTTTTTCTGCCTCTTTATTTTTTTACTAAATTCACTTTACTAAAGTTTACTAAATAAACTAAATAAGTTTACTAAATACACTTTCCTTCTACGCATCCTTTCTCAGGAAGTCAACTGAAAGTGTGTATCAATAAAACGAGGGAGTACATCAAGCAAGCAAACAGGAATGCAATCAGTAGAGGGTCTGAAACTGAAGAGAAGCAAAGCAAGGGGTCCCAGGACACCTGCGCCATGGCCGCAGCGCAGCAAGCGCCCGGGCGCGGAGGACGCCCAGGGGGCCGAGCGCCAGCAGCCTGACTGAGTGGCAGCTGGAAGAGGACCCGACCCTCAGAGGTCACAGACGAGGAAACAAAAGCGACCCGATGCTTAACTCCAGAGTAATTCAGGAAGACTACACAAAAGAAAACGCTGTTTTAGCAGATAGCATATTTAGTCATAATAATAAAACATAAGTCAAGGGAGTAGGTGAGGAAGGGAGCCACATATGCTGTTTTGCAGGGAGCACCTTAAATAAATAAAGTCCCAGTAGTGGTGTCACTTCCACTATATTCAAAAGCAGAGACATTACTTTGCCGACTAAGGTCCGTCTAGTCAAGGCTATGGTTTTTCCTGTGGTCATGTATGGATGTGAGAGTTGGACTGTGAAGAAGGCTGAGCGCCGAAGAATCGATGCTTTTGAACTGTGGTGTTGGAGAAGACTCTTGAGAGTCCCTTGGACTGCAAGGAGATCCAACCAGTCCATTCTGAAGGAGATCAACCCTGGGATTTCTTTGGAAGGAATGATGCTAAAGCTGAAACTCCAATACTTTGGCCACCTCATGCGAAGAGTTGACTCATTGGAAAAGACTCTGATGCTGGGAGGGATTGGGGGCAGGAGGAGAAGGGGACGACCGAGGATGAGATGGCTGGATGGCATCACGGACTCGATGGACGTGAGTCTGAGTGAACTCCGGGAGGTGGTGATGAACAGGGAGGCCTGGCGTGCTGCGATTCATGGGGTGTCAAAGAGTCGGACACGACTGAGCGACTGAACTGAACTGAACTGAGTGGTGTCACACCTGCTCTTCAGATAGGAACCAGGGAACCTGAAGATGGGGCAGGAGACCTACCCTCCCCGCATTATGTGACTGGTTTATTGCTCTTGCATATCTGTTTGCAAACTGAATACACCATCTGGCTCGTTCTTGTCGCATGAACCCGGTTTGAGGCGCTGGCTGTTTCTAACTCTGCGTAAGCCGTGGGGACTGCTGACCGGACCTCGGGGCAGCCAGGGGCCACTCTCCAAAGGCGAGGGTGCTCTGGAGAGACACTCGACCCTCCCGACCCTCTCACCCCACAGCCACCCTTTAGTCCACGAGCACGGGAAGGAGGGACAGTCTGCTCCGACAGAGGCCGAGGCCCTCTGCTGTGCATTTCTCATTCCTCTCCTCATTGGCTTCAGACAGAGCCAAGAAAAGGTGCGTCTAAGGCAGCTACCTTTACTGCTCTCCAGACCTACGGAATGTTCCTCCCGGGGCCCCTCTGAAGCAGCGTGGGTGTTAGAACCAGAGCCCACTCAGGCAGTGAAGCGCCCTCCATCTCCTATACTGGAGTTTCACACAAGGGTGCTGCCAGTCACCTGGCTGGACCACGGAAGGCTCACCTTTCACTGTAGACTCATCCTTCAAACTGAAACTTTTGTTACAAATAAAGATTTCTAAGAATAAGTATGTATTTAACCTAATGATTACACAGGAATCTCTACTACTTCCTGGGAAACTGGATACAGTGACAAGTTCTACTTTTTAAAAAGACTGAGCCAGTCATGGACGTCCCCCATTAATACACACCGCTCCTCGTCACTGGTAACCTCACAACCTGTAAAATGTTTTAAGTTACAGAGTTATGTTCTGGGTATTTCAGAGCGAGGCCCTAGAAGTCAGAGCCTCACCCTGAAGCGCTCCCGGAATGAGGGCGGCAGCCCAGGGATGGCGGCGGACTCCGGGTCACGGTATGCAGCACATGCAGAGCAGAGCAGCCCAGTTCCGTATACTTGAAATTTCCATAATTAAAAAAAATGAAAAAGCCTACCGAAAATCTGTATCAACTTTAAGAGGGAAAACACATGATCACAAAGACAACCCATCACCGCTGACCGCAGAGGTACACAGGAGAGCCATGCTGGAGGGGTCGTCTGCCCAACGAGCCAAGAGCTGGAAAACGCGCACGCGAGGGCTGGAGAAAGCAGAGCCCACACTCACCAAACGCTTTGAGTCCTCACTCTGTCTGTAAAAAAACAGAAGCTGCCTCACCAGGAGGGTAAGGTTGGGGCCGCTGGCAAGGGGAAAGGCGCCACCGGACTGGGACAGGCTGGCACAGCGGTCGAACGCACTCCTCTGGATGGAACACTGGAAACAGACCGAGACAGAGGGCGGTGTCAGGGCTCGCGCAGCCCGAGGCCTCCAGGGCCGGCTGGGAGAGCAGACTGACCGCCAGGGCTACGCCCCGTGCCAGGGCTACGCCACGTGGAGGCCACGGCTGGTCAAGCCTGGGGAGTAACCGTTACACACCCTCCACAGGGGTCACCACCACCTCCGTCTACTGTGATCTGTAGCCCGGGTTTGGCCTAGGTTTGTATTTTATAATTTAAAAACCACCAAAAAACTCATCTAAACTAGTAAAATTACTTGCTAGGGAAAATACTATTATCCACATTAACTTTCTTTTTTCTAATTTTTTTATTGAAGGATAATTGCTTTACAGAATTGTTTTCTGAACATTAACTTTCACTAAACAAAAATGCACATAAAATAAATTCCACCTCTAAGAATACAATGCTAAGTAAGTTTTCTCATGCCTTTCTAATTCCTTCTCAGGTTAAAAGCAAACTTACTTGCTGTTTTCTGTCTCTATAGCCTCGAATAAATGACTGGATAATTATTGCATTTTTCAATCTTCGCCTTTCTTCCTGAATAACACAGGGAGGAAGAACAACTGGTCAGAGTCAGTGAAGATGACATATACTAGTTAAGACCACACACCACAAAACCCACTCTTTGAAGCACGCCATTCACCACTTTCTAATGTATTCAGAGTTGTGCAGTCATGCCCACTGTCTGCCTTCAGAACATTTCCATCACTTGGCCCCACAGAGCCCCTGGCCTGCTGGCCGCCAGCCACCCCTCACTCTGTCCCAGGCCACCCTGCCACCCTGCCCTGGCAACCACTAGTCAACTCTCTGTCTCCACGGAGCTCTACTCTGCACGCTCCACACAAGGGAGCCGCACCATGCAGCCTCTGAGCCTGAGTGTGCGTCGGCGCTGTGTTCCCAAACCTCAGCCACGGTCTACCCTGGGTGACCACCCTTCCGAGGGCCGCTTCACTCTCTGTCCTCTTCGCTTATTCACTTACCAGCTGGTGGACGCTTGGGCTCTTTCCACTCTGGCTATTACGAATGACATTCTTGTGGACACTCATGTACCAACTTTTGTGGGGACACAGGTTTTCATTTCTCTTGGGTGTATACCCAGGCACAGAATTAATATTTGAGGAACTGCTGGACTGTTTTCCAAAACAGCTAACTATTTTACAATTCTGCCAGCACAATCAGACTTTTAAAAAAAAGCTTTTAACTGGGATGGGATGGAGAGGGAGGGGGGTTCAGGATGGGGAACACATGTACACCCATGTCTGATTCATGTCAATGTATGGCAAAAAGCACTACAATGTTGTAAAGTAATTAGCCTCCAATCAAAATAAAAATAAAAGCTTTTAAGTATTAAAAATACAGACAACAAACACAAGCATTTATTTTAAAGGTCACTCTATTTCCAAGCAGAAAACTCCAATT
This sequence comes from Oreotragus oreotragus, assembly GCA_006410675.1. Lineage (NCBI taxonomy): Eukaryota > Metazoa > Chordata > Mammalia > Artiodactyla > Bovidae > Oreotragus > Oreotragus oreotragus. Next base: position 70,182 of record SJYX01007552.1, read on the forward strand.
ATTATCAACTTGAGGCTGTCTTTAAAACTTTCAGTGATGGAGCAAAAACAATATTCATCACTGTTCTAATCCCTGCAGCTGCCACTGCGTGAGGGGCCCCCATAGCAACCTGCCAGGCGAGCGCCACTCCTGTTTCAAAGACAGAGAGACTTAGCTCTCCATAGAGACTAGGGATGCCAAAAGATGTGCGTCAGAAAGCAAACGCAGGCGTGGCACAGGAACCAGCGCGCCGTCTTAGCACGCAATGCCACTTCACAGCCCCTCTGAATGCCACCTGCAGCGTGAGCGGCACACACTCATAAGGTCACGCGGCCAGGCCACAAAAGTGCACTTTCTGAGCTTGAGATGGTTATGAGGGAACCCCTGACTTGCTTGAACCAAGTTTGGGCATCAATTCATAACTATAATTCTAAGGGTACTTGGTGATAAACTCCAATCATCCCAGGCATTTTCAACACATTCATTTCTGTTCATTCAGTTGTTAACTAGGGAGGAAGCCTCAGTAACACTCCAGGTCTCTGGCAGGTGTCCCAGAAATAGAAGAGCCCCTACAAGGCCTGAAAGTCAGCCTGCAACCAGCTCATCCCTCCCTCGGTTAAAGGGGGTTTGTTGACCCGCTCCCTACTGCCTGCCAGAAACATATGCAATGCTCTCCGAAAAGAAGAAGAGGTCACATTCCAGAATCGGAGCGCACCGTTCTGGTTAGAACACACAGTGAATAGCCAGGCAAGACAGGAATTTAAAGTCAAGAGGACAGACAACACAGACAAGCCCACAGGAAGTCCAAACACTGGAGTTTAAACGTTGTTTTTAAAATTGTGTTCAAGAAATTAAAAGACAAGAGAACTTGGTAAATAAAAGAATCAAAGAAAATTCTAGAACTGAAATAAAAACCGGAATTCAGAACTCAATGGATGTATTTAATAATCAGAGGTCGTTTGTAAATCAGAAGTTAGACAAGAAGAGACTAGCCAAATCAAAGCACAGATATTCAAAAGGATACACATAAGGAAAAGGGAGACACACAGGCCACAGCGTGAAGGCCACATTACGCCTGTAAGGTGAGCCCACAGGAGGAGGAGGAGAGGAGAGCTGGACCAGAAGAAGCACAGGGAGAGAGGGCTGCCGGAGAGCGCCAGAGCAGAGCAGAGCCGCTCAGCCCGTGAGGAGGCCCCCTGCGGGGCCGGAGACTCAGCTGAGGACCCTGGGTCACAGAGATTCTCTGGAGGAGGGAAGGGCTGCCCACTACGGTATCATCTCCTTGTTTTTCAGTATGCTTTACTTGTTTGGGCAGTGACTCTCAAGGGAGGGCAATTTCACCACCAAGGAAGCATTCGGTGATTTCTGGAGACATCTGCGGTTGTCCCAGTGTGGGGAGGGAGGGTCGTGGCATCTGCTGGAGAGGCCCTATGTATGTATATGTGATACAACATGTATCTGCATGTATGCTGAACTTCAGAAACCATTCTGGACCTGTTGATCTTATGGTGCATCATCTACTCTGAAACCAATGTAGAGGCCAAGGGATGGACTAACCCTGCAGTGTGTGGGCAGGCGCCCGACAAGGCACCGCCTGGCCCAGGACCTACGTCAGCAGCCCGGAGGCCGGGAGAGCCTGCCCCAGCGTCTTTGCACCTGCAGCTCCCTGGCCCAGAAGGCTCTTGTTCCAGCTGCCCACAGTGTTCCTGCTCCGTCCTCCGGGAATTCACTCAGCTCTGGCGAGCTCAGAGACGCCTTCCCTCAACACCAACAGCAGGCCCTCTGGGTCCCCGCTGCAGGACCCTGCCTCACACCTGCGGTCCACGCCCCATAGGAACACTGTCTTGCCTCATCTCCACCCACACACCGGCAGAGCTCTACCTGGAGACAGCTCTCAATAAGGATGCGCTAAAGGGATGCATGACTTGTTAAAAACAAACCAAGAAACTGCCCAGAAAAGCAGGCCGCAGGACAGCACACGGCTCATCAGCCAATAAGGCAAAGCCGTGGTAAGAAGCTGTGCCCAGAGACGGAAAGCACGCTACACTGGAACAAAAGGGCCCCTAGCCTCTTTCGTGTGTTCAGCCTCTTCCCAAACGCACAAACGGTGCAGACAGCCTGCCTTCACAGGAGTCTTCTCCTACTTGGTGAGACGCGAACGTTATACTCCAAGGCCTCCTACGCCTTCTGGAAGCCACACCACAAGCAACCACTTGAACTGAAGGTCTGTGTCCTCCCCCACTCTGGAAACTGCTCTTTTAAGCCCACCTTTTCTACATTCTTTTAGCCCATCTACATTAGATGCTTCACCGTAAAATCAACAAATCCAGAATGGTTTCAGAAGTTTAACACACATACAAATGTGCACTCTGTCACATATACATACACACATCTACGTATATTGAACAGTAAACGCAGGGCCCAGCTGAATGCTCCGGAGACAGCTTGTCGGCAGGGACTGTCACACACTGCTTACCTCCCTCTTTCTTCTTTCTTCCTGAGTTCGATGTAAAAGAGAAGCCTTTTCTTCCTAAACACAAAAAGAGAGAAAAGACAAAGGGTGTCATTTCAAATTCTAAAATGCTCTCATGCAAAAATTACAGAATGCTGTGACGGAAAAGAATTCTAGAGATCATCCAATCGAACTGTCTAATGATAAGAAATCCCAGGCACAGGGGTTACATGGCCCCTTCCCCAGCCCACCCCACTCCCAGGCCACATATCAAGTTAACGTTATAACGCTAGTAGTTTTCTAAGAATAGAATCTGATTTCTTTACACACATACGTTAGTTCAAGTAAAACTGGGGAGGTCTGAGTAAGACCAGCGCACTGGCAGCACCCTGCCTGTGAGCTCACACCACAGCTCAGCAAGAGCACCCCAGGGAAAAGGCCAGGCCAACACAAGACCTCCCTGTGGGGTTTCCAACAGCTCTTTCGTGTGTTCAGCCCTTTCGTGTATTCAGGTATGTACAGCATGTGACTCTACAATTATCTCAATAAAAATGTCAATGAAAAACTCAACTTTTCATTGTTACCAGAGTTTAAAAAATTATTTTTATCATAAGTAAAACCGCATCCTGACCAACATTAGTTGATATGCAGAAGGAATGGAAATAACAAATGGGAAAGTTAAATGTTTCAAATAAACATACTTACAGACAATCCCCCCCCAACCCAGAACAGTTTCAGTCCATACTGCAACGGTATTTTAATTTTGTGAATTTAATCCAAAATAAAATTAAAGGTCCAAGATCTTAACATATAAATCATTAGAAAAATTAATAAACTTAAATTTGTTAACACATACAGCACATCAGAATAGTGTCAGTAAGCAAACAATGAGCCAAATTAAACTCAACTTTGATATGTGAAGGAATACACAATGTGTAGAACAAAAGTTTTTCACTGACAAAATTTACAGCCAAAGAAATAAATCCTCCAGATAGTTTCCACTATAGAAAATTTCATTTCTTGGATTCAAATAAAAAAACCTTTAAAGCTACCACACGTCAAAGGTCAGAAAAGTGATTTAATGTATATTCATTACTTGGGTACAACTAAAGAGCCAAGATTTCTTAAAATGCTGTTACAACTACAAGAAAATATACTTAAAGCCATGCTTTACCGTTTAAAAAAGGTACATGTCAGCAAAACAGTCACCAAATTGACTTCATAAGTAAGTTGCAGCATCATTAACCTAAATGCCCCGGGGGTGAGGGTTCGAGGGCTAGGCCCCTCTCTTACCCCCTGTTCACTCCCACTGGCTTCAATCTCTTACCACCAGTTCACTCCCATTGGCTTCAATGTCTGGCACGTGCAGGGCCACCTCCTGCACAGCGAGCCCCTCAAGCCTCTGTCGCCCTGCCCTCCTCCCATCTGGCCTTCCCCCTTGACACCGACGCACACACCTGGCAAGCGAGGCTGGGCTTAAACGCCACCTCTCCCAGGAGGGCAGACCAGGGCCTCCCCTGCCCCTCCACCCATCAACGGGGAGCTTCCTCAAGCTGGGAGACCACGGGCACACACGACACTCACGGACGCGCTCCCAGCGCACAGTCGTGCCACTCAGCACGCAGACTACGACTCGATCTGCAGTCAGGCCACACGGGCATCACCCTCAAAGGTGTGGCTGCCAGATGGCGAGGACACTCGCTCTTCAGCAGGTGAAGCCACACAGGGCCAGCGGGGGAGCGGCCTCTCCAGAGAGGAGCGGAAAATAAGAAAGCAAGACAAGTCCCACTGCCTGACCACAGCGCACCAGGGGGCTTCCCTGGTGGCCCAGCTGGCAAAGAATCCGCCTGCAATGCAGGAGACCCTGGTTCAACTCCTGGGTTGGGATGAGCCCCTGGAGAAGGGAAAGGCTACCCAGTCCAGTATCCTTGGGCTTCCATTGTCTCAGCTGGTAAAGAATCCACCTGCAATGCAGGAGACCTGGGTTCAATCCCTGGGTTGGGAAGATCCCGTGGAGAAGGGAATGGCTACCCACTTCAGTATTCTGGCCTGGAAGAGTAAATAACCATCAGCTTCTGAAAGGGAAATCTCACCACACTGCTAAGAGAGTAAACCAGCAAGCCTGCTACCATGCACAGGCGAGCCAGGGTGCAGGACCCACACCAGCGACGTGGGCCTCAGCCCGAGCAGCAGTCCACCCCGGGCACACGCTCTGGGGGCAGGCCTGCCTACCACACCTGAGCAGACACGGCACCCTAGCGCAACTGCTGTATTGGGTGTTGAATAAATGTGATTATTGGAAACATCACACTCCACACCCCGGGATGAACACTGAGCTGCACCGAGAGGCTCCAGCAGGGGCAGGCAAGGCACGGGGACAGGGCCTCCAGGGAGACAGAAATGAAAACGGGGATTCAGCCTTCCAGAAAGCAAAGCGCATTAGTAAACAGTGGTGCAACAGGTGAGAAGCCTAAATAAATGACATATATCCCTATGTCTTCACATCAAGACGGACTCCTGACGGACCTGAGATTTGCGCACACACAGAGCACTATAAAGATACGTGGGGATGATACGAGGATTGTTTCTAAATGCTCAGTGTGAAGGAAGACTTTCTCTAAGAAAGAAACACCACACACAAAATCTATGTTAATGTTTGTCATTAACTTAAGAATTATAAGTTTGATCCCATAAAAATTAAAACTTTATACACAGAAAAATATTATACCCAAGTTTAAAAAAGGTGACAGTGGGAATATCTGTAACACTGCAAATCAGCTATTTGTAAAAGCTCTCAAAAATAATTTTAAAACGCCAACAATCACACAGAAAACTTAGGAAATAAAGACATATTTTAAACATAACTTCATTTTTACTCATTTTTAGGGAAAAAAGCAATAGCAATGCAATGGCAGGTTCTAACCCAACCGGCAAACCTAACCCTCAGGTAACCGGCTGAGATGAAGGCGGGCAGCAGCTGCTCTCATGCGCTGAAGCGCTCTCCTTAAGAGGGTGGCTCAGAAATGACCATGAAATTCACAGTGCGTGCAGACTTTGATCAGCCTTCCCAGCAATTTAACCTGCAAACACTACTGGCACACATATAGGTATACACACCCAATGCTGCTTAAAGTAGCAAAAAACGTTGAAAACAACCTAAATGGCCATTAAACTACATGACAGCTAGATAACTTCAGAACACTCATCACAGGGAGGATTACAGAGAGCTGCTTTAAAGTGCAGGAGAGCCATCTGCACTGACCTGAACTCCCTCCAGACACAGGGCTCGGCGGGGTGGGGGGTGCAGCTGAGGGTTCAGAGCACTCCAGCATGCACTCAAACAAAAAGAGTGCACACCTCTGTGACTCACGCACAGAGCACGGCTCTGCAAGGCCGCTTAGGAGAGTCAGACTCGGGGGTGAGCAGCAGGGCTGGAAGGTCAGGAGACGTTTCTTCTATTTGAATCTCATCTTTTCCTCTTTGAATTATTATTCAAGTGCAACAGATAACCTCTCACTCTTTCAGACTAAGACGCTAACGAAGCTACTCCACAACATAAGCTTTCAGATGCAGCTCAACAAAGCCAAGAATAAGCTCATGGCATGTGTGGCTGGGAGGAAGACAGCAGTGAGGCGCCAGCCAAAAAGCACACGCAGACTGGCTCTTTGCTGGCTTCCGCTTACTGCCTGTGGAAGTGTCTCTTCCCTTTCAGCATCTGCGGGCCTAGACAAGTCAGGGACTCCCAGCAGCAGTTGCACACTAGATTTATAAAAAGCACTGAAACACGGAATGACTAACCTTCTTGTCCTATCGCAGACGTGCTGCTTTCAATGTCACTCTCTCACCTCCACAGCGGGGACACTAACCCTATTCATCAATAAGTAAACAAGAGTAAACCACAGCAGACTTCTCTATTTGACCTTTGACCTTCAGGCACAGTATCTTATCTTCTCTGAAGATTAAATATGGCCAAACTTCACAAATACCATTAATAAAGATGCTTTTTCAAGGGGAAAAAAATGCTTTCTTCATGCAAATGAATTTAGTGGTTTAACAAAATGAACTTTAAAAAAAAAGTCATATAGAGTTCAAAGCAGATTTCATTAACCCTCAGAATTTTTAAAAAATGCATAGTCAAAAATTTGACTATAGGTTAAACTAAGTTTACATAACATGACAATTTCCATAAAGACAAACACTCAAACTCACTGCTAACCACTTAAAAAGAACTTCAGCATGTTTACTAATACGTTTATTTTAAAAAATAACCTGAGATTTTCTGTTTTATCTATATGGGCTATTTTCCACTAGAAATTTACCCCATTTACCAATATAAACAGACTGTCTTACATTTGTTTCAAGTTATGCACGAACAATACTAATACTTTTACATAATTTGAAGAATATTCAAGTAAAATACTTTGAGTTAATTAAAATTAGCAGAAGTTTTGCGAAGAATGTTCAACCTATGATCTCTGGATTTTTCCTTCTTTTGTAGACCTATGAAAAGAACCTTTACGAAAAATACAATGGCAACCAGCTGCAAACACAGTCAAAGGGGCAAAAAACACAGTCATGGGTGCTCGCTCTGGCAGCACGTATCTTAAAACCGAGGGCTTCCCTGGGGGCTCAGACGGTAAAGAATCTGCCTGCAACGCAGGAGACTGGCTTCGATCCCTGGGTCAGGAAGAGCCCCTGGAGAAGGGAATGGCGACCCACTCCAGTACTCTTGCCTAGAGAATTCCATGGACAGAGGAGTCTGGCGGGCTACAGTCCACGGGGTCGCAAAGAGTCGGGCACGACTGAGCAACTGACACTTTCACATCCTAAAAGTGGAACAAAACAGAGGGACAAATTACGAAAGTCACATTCATAAAACAATGCAACGTGAGTCCCAATGCAAAATCTACACAGAAAAAACGCATGTGCGCTAATTTAAAAATAAAACCGATGCTCATTTAAACTACCACAATAAAACGTAACGGGGCTTCCCTGGTGGCTCAGAGGTTAAAGCGTCTGCCTGCAATGCGGGAGACTGGGTTCGACCCCTGGGTTGGGAAGATCCCCTGGAGAAGGAAATGGCAACCCACTCCAGTATTCTTGCCTGGAGAATCCCATGGACGGAGGAGCTTGGTGGGCTGCAGTCCATGGCTCGCAAAGAGTCGGACACGACTGAGCGACTTCACTTTCACAAAATTTAACAGTGTATATTCCATTACAGTAAATTCCAAAAGACCTTCTGTTCCTACACCAGAATTGTGTGGTAATTACGGCAGCTTACTAGCAGAGGCCCAGAAACAAACTGCACAGAACATTTAAGCAACGTGGAAAATTACGCATCCACAAAGAGAAGATGCCGCCAAGGTGCTGCTGGGGAGTCGCTGCCGAGACGCGGTGCTGAGGAGAACTGCAGCTCTCCTGGTGATCTAAAATGTCAGGGGGACGTGTTTATCTCCATTTATTCTAGCTTTGGAAAACCTGAGGAAGCTGGTAATAATTTTGGAAACCTTGAGGAAGCTGGTGATAGCGGGGAAGTTTGGGATTTTAGTGAGAGGAAAGCGTCATTATATATGCCCTTTAGAATAATCTGTTTTTAAAACTTTTTCCAATTAAAAAAAAAAAAAACTTTTTTTGACGGCCACTGACTGGAGATTAGAAATGGAGACATCATCAGAATTAAGGAAGGTTATGATAATCTAAACATCTCATTATCAAGAATTATGACTTTCTCATTTCAAAGTTTCAGAAACAGAAGTCCAGAAAAGATGAGGAACTATGTTGCAGACAGCTGGGTACAGAGATAAGCATCCTGTCAAGTCCCCATTATACTTTTTATAATTTCACCTTTCACAGTGAAGACGGGCTATGAGCTGTGCTGCCTGCTAACCCACTAAGGTTACTAACATTCCTTCTAAAGTTAAAGGGAACATTTCTTACAACTACCATAAGAAAATCAACTCAAAAAGACACAGGACTGCTAAAGCCACCCTTCCGGTGCCTGCAAGACACGGTCGTCACCTTTGCCGACAGTGAAAGGAAAGCTCACGCAAAGCTTCAGAGGCAACACTAGACGCGCAGGGTACACAACATTCAGACCAGGGCTCACACACTTGAGCCTCGCGCTTTTCACTGCATGACCCGAGTCTCTGAGCCCTGATTCCTACCTCCGCAGGCTGCTAGCATCTCTGCCTCCGAGCGGGAGTCAGGAAGAAGAGCACACAGCAAGCAGGCAGACAGACCCCGAGATACAGCCCGGCTTATGGCCACGAACAAGCAGAAAAGCAGGAGCCCCCGGAGAGAGAGCGCCCTCGGAGGCTGAGGCCGCCTGCCGCGGCCCTCTGTGGCCAGCGCTCGCAGCTGCTCAGGCAGCAGGACTGCGCAGCCCAGGGGACACGCCAAAGTTGGCATGCACACAGGGACCGAGCAACCCAGCTTCCTTCTGCCACCTACCCCAAAGATAATTATAAACCACTGGCTATAAAGATGGTGCTCACAACAGGGGAGAAATAATCCACAAGCCCCAAAGTAAAGCACAAACACTTCACACACAGCTCATACAGAGAACGTGCACGGTGATCTTTCTACAGGAGTCTCTTTCTTTAACGATAAAAACCCTCTTAATTTACGCTTGGCTGTGCGGGCCCTTCGGTGACCCACGGGCTCTTCTCCGGTCGCGCTGCGCAGGCTTCAGCAGCCGTGGCGCCCAGGCCCAGGGCGGAGGCGCAGCCCCTGGGGCACACGGGCTTAGTCGCTCTGCAGCGTGTAACTTCAGGAAACAGACTGAACCGGACCCTCGGTTTTGGGGGAGTATATATGAATGCTTCGTAGTCAGGCCACAGCATAGAGTCTCAGCTACAGCAAATAAAACCACAAAACCAGTACCAAAGGCCCGAGGTCCTCCAACAAGCCCCACTTATCCAAGGAGCTCTGCTCTGCTATCGCCGCTGGGCCAGAACTACTGTCTGCGCTTGGAGACACGCACACTGGCTGGCCACGCCCGGGGCCCTGGCAAGCCTCTCTTGACTCACATCACTGTGGCAAGTTTGACAGCCCTGTGGCACCTCGAGGGAAAGCCACAGATCCCTGTGTCAACTCGACAGGAAACTTGACACTGCTGCTACAGCTCAGGAGGCAAGTGGATGTGCATGTCTCCACTCGACACGAGGCCTGACTCCCCTGTGGAGAAACAGAACAACCCCAGGATCCATGTCAGCATGGAGAGGGAACCTCAGTTCTGGCCTCAGGTCCAGACGAGGACTTTCGACCCAGAAATTACTGGAGAGTAATCCCGAGATGCCCCTTGCAACTCACATGGAGACTGGCCTTTCCTGAAGCCACACAAGCGGGTCCCTGAAATCCCCATTTTAATTCAAGAGGCAACTGCTGCAACTCGAGAAAAATTAGGAGTTTCTCCCCTCCAGGCGAGATGAGGCCTTTTTCCACTGCAGCATCTCAAGGGAAATCACACCATCTCTCTTGAACCTCAAAAGTGTCCTTCACACCCTGGATGCAACTCAAGAATTTCCCCAACATACCCGTCTCCACTCCAGAGGAACACCGAAGGTCTCTCCACAACTCAAGAGGAGTCCCATTGTCCTCTCCTCAGCTCAAGATGAGGGCTCCTTTCCATGCTTCATCAGGAAAGGATTCCGGCATTCCCATCACATCTCAAGAGGAGGTGCTCTCAACAGGAAAGTCGAGAGGATCTCCAAGGGTCATGCCATTCCAAAAGACCCCTAAATGTCTCAGTCCAGTTCAGATGAACCTGATTTCCCTTCACTTTCTCGACTGTCAACCTGAGTATCGACTCACAGCATGGTGGCACCTGTGACAGCCCTGTGGCACCTCGAGGGAAAGCCACAGATCCCTTTGGCAACTCGATGGGAAGCCTGACACTGCTGCTACTGCTTGGGAGGAAAGCGGCCGTGCATGTCTCCACTCGACACGAGGCCAGATTCCCCTGTGGAGACTCCAGAGGAAACCCAAGTTTCATGTAAGCACTGGAGAGGAAACCTCAGGTTCCTGCCTCAGCTTCAGACGAGGATTTAGGACCTGGCACTGACTAGAGAGGAATTCNTACTGCTTGGGAGGAAAGCGGCCGTGCATGTCTCCACTCGACACGAGGCCAGATTCCCCTGTGGAGACTCCAGAGGAAACCCAAGTTTCATGTAAGCACTGGAGAGGAAACCTCAGGTTCCTGCCTCAGCTTCAGACGAGGATTTAGGACCTGGCACTGACTAGAGAGGAATTCCTAGAGGCCCTAGCTATTCGCATGGAGACTGGCCTTTCCTGAAGCCACAAGAGCGGGTCGCTGATGTCCCCATCGTAACTTGAGAAGGACATGCCACAACTTGAGAAAAAACCAGGAGATTCTCCCCTACAGGCGAGATGAGGCCCTTTGCCACTGAGGCATCTCGAGGGAAATCACACCTTCCATCTTGAACTTCCAAAAGGTTCTTCACACCCTGGCCACAACTCAAGAAGTTCCCCGACATAACCGTCTCCACTCTGAGGAACAAGGAGGTTTGTGCCACAACTCAGGAGGAGCCCCGTGTTACCCTCCTTAGCTCGAGATGAGGGTTCCTTTCCCTGCTTCGTCAGGTAGAGACTCCCAGCATTCCTGTCGCATCTCAAGAGGAGGCGCTCTCAACAGGAAAGTCCAGAGGAACTCCAGGGTTCCTGC
>SJYX01007554.1:10456-71071 GCA_006410675.1 Oreotragus oreotragus
ACTCTTTGCGACCCCATGGACTGTAGCCTACCAGGCTCCTCTGTCCATGGGATTTTCCAGGCAATAGTCCTGGAGTGGATTGCCATTTCCTTCTCCAGGGGATCTTCCCAACCCAGGGATCGAACCCGGGTCTCCCGCATTGTAGACAGATGCTTTACCGTCTGAGCCACCAGGGAAGTATATTTTATTCACTATAGAAGTTGTTTAAAGTTAAGTTTCTACAGTCAGGTAGGCCAATATTTATGAGTGATATAGCCCCAGAAATGTTACTCTAAGATTCATCCCTGGCTATTTATGTCCTAAAGAAAAGAATGCTCTAACCTAATTACAGATATTGAATATGTGCATATACATAGGAATAAATGTGCATATATATGCATATATAAATATATATATATACACATACACATAGTAGCTATGAATATTTCAATTTCTCTTATGTTACATGAAAAGCATTGCTCAGTCATAGTTATCTCTTTATAATTTTATTCCCGCTGATTTCCATATGCATATCCAAGTAGCATTTCTAAAGTTTATGTGGGGATTTTTCTTCTTTCTATTTCAGAAGTTTTACCATTTGCCTTAAAAATGCTACTTATTTAAAAGATTAAAAGCCTTAAACTGAAACACAACTAGAGTAGAAATTCCTTTTGTACAACTTGGGATATGAAAGAAGGACTCCTTGCAAATTGATTCAAATCAGTCAGTTCTAAATATTTAAAACTATAGAATATATTGGAGCATTTACGTCTTTAGATGAATTCATCCCATCATTTATTTTAGAAATTCAAGTTTCTCTGTAATTTCATGGCTGGCAAGTTCTAGTCTAGGACTTTTATCTTTCACTAAAGCTGGTAAAACAGCAACTTTGATCCTGAGTCTTTGTGGGGAGTCCCTGCTTTTTGAAAAGTCATTTTCATCTGACATTTTCTCATTTAAACTTTCCACTAATAACTATAGTGTGTAGCTTCTGAGTCTTTGAAAAAAATTTGTTTTGTTTTATTGGTTTAACATTTAGTATTCTATTATGTTTTGAAAATTACTACTCTGTATATGATATACTGAAATCTTGATAAAGTAGCACATATTTGCTAATTAGGCCAGATAATAAAGAAGTATTCTATTCTAAGAAATTATACAAGTCAAACACTCATTTTCATCATTTATGCTCAAGGCTAAGTTCAGTTCAGTTCAGTCGCTCAGTCTTGTCTGACTCTTAGCGACCCCATGAATCGCAGCACGCCAGGCCTCCCTGTTCATCACCATTTCCCGGAGTTCACTCAGACTCACGTCCATCGAGTCCGTGATGCCATCCAACCATCTCCTCCTCGGTCGTCCCCTTCTCCTCCTGCCCCCAATCCCTCCCAGCATCAGAGTCTTTTCCAATGAGTCAACTCTTTGCATGAGGTGGCCAAAGTACTGGAGTTTCAGCTTTAGCATCATTCCTTCCAAAGAAATCCCAGGGTTGATCTCCTTCAGAATGGACTGGTTGGATCTCCTTGCAGTCCAAGGGACTCTCAAGAGTCTTCTCCAACACCACAGTTCAAAAGCATCGATTCTTCGGCGCTCAGCTTTCTTCACAGTCCAACTCTCACATCCATACATGACCACAGGAAAAACCATAGCCTTGACTAGACGGACCTTAGTCAGCAAAGTAATGTCTCTGCTTTTGAATATACTATCCAGGTTGGTCATAACTTTTCTTCCAAGGAGTAAGCGTCTTTTAATTTCATGGCTGCAGTCACCATCTGCAGTGATTTTGGAGCCCAAAAAAATAAAGTCTGACACTGTTTCCACTGTTTCCCCATCTATTTCCCATGAAGTGATGGGACCGGATGCCATGATCTTCGTTTTCTGGATGTTGAGCTTTAAGCCAACTTTTTCACTCCATTAAATATTAATTCAAGATAATGGCTGTAATTCCTTGTGCTGCACAACATATCCTTGTTCCTTATCTACTTTATACATAGTACTTTGTGTCTCTTATTTCTATACCCCTAGCTTTCCCTTCCTCCCTTCTCTCTCCCCTCTAGCAAATATGTTTGTTTTCCATATCTTTGAGCCTGTTTCTGTTTTGCATATATATTCATATGTATTATTTTTTAGGGTCCACATGTAAGTGATGTCATACAGTATTTGTCTCTCTCTGACTTTTCTCACTAAACGTATTCTCTAGATCCATCCACACTGCTGCAATGCAGAATTTCATTCTTTTTTTATAACTGAGTAATATTCCATTGCTATTATCTTCTTTATCTCTTCATCTGTTGACTGACACTTAGACTGCTTCCATATCATGGCTATTATAAATAGTGCTTCTATGAACATTGGAGGTGTGTGTAACTTTTCAAATTAATGTTTTCATTTTTTCTGGATCTATGGAATCTCCATAAGCTTCCATAGTGTTTCCCATAGTGGCTGCACCAATTTACATTCCCACCAACAGTGTAGGAGGGTTCCTTTCTCTCCACACCCCACCATCATTTGTTATTTGTAGACCTTTCTGGCACTGCTTGAGTAGGTTTTTTTTGTGGAGCATAACGCCCTGGAAATCCAACAAGCTGTTGGTGTATGAATAGTTTATTTGTTTGTTTATTTTTAATGAGTGAGTAGTATTCTGTTGTGAGGCTATCTTATCCCTTTCTAGTAGCTATAACAACAGGCCATAGATTAGAGTTTTATAAACAGCAAAAATTTGTTTCTCATAGGAACTCTCAGTCACTTGGCCCTCACTTTTGCCCAGGCCTTAATGAAGGCGAGCTCAGTGAGCTTCTTGTTGCTGCAGAGAACAACATTGTTGTTCCCTACCCTCCATCACCCTTTAGGTTATGGATGAAACAGAACCCAGAAGCAGATCAAAATGTAAGGGTCTAGTACAGAGACAAATGCAGATCAAAATGTAAGGGTCTAGTACAGAGACAAAGGCAATTCATCACCCCAGGCTACAAGGGAAGAGACAAATTTTAGGCAGGGATCTAAAACTAGAGATCTGAGAAATAGATAAAGAGATAATCTAGAGGGCAATGAAGAGGATAGATTAATAAAGTGAGACTGAGATACTAGTAGGTCAGGGAACAGATCGGGACTAGTCTTAGAAGGGTCAAGTTCCTTTCCAGAGACTTTCTGGAGACAGATATTGTGGGATAGAAATAGTTGGGGCAAAATTTGCTATCTTCAGAGTACCCGGATGCTCATTTCTTCTCACAGAATCTCCCAGAAAGAGTTTCCCTTTCCTAGTACAAGACTTGGAAAAACTTTCCTCAAATGATGTTCAAAACTGGGTTTCGTTTTCATATACTTTATGGCAAAATTTATCTAAACTCTTCAAACTTCATCTCAATGCCTATCCACCCCTATCACTGGGGCATAAGAAGACACCAACCATTATGACTTACATGCGTCTATTTTCACTACCAACATATTTAAAACAGATATAATTTTTCAAAGAGCAGGTTTTCAGTCCAAATATGATTTTGGAAAAAGGAATATGGACACAGAGGTGTGAAAGAGACATACTAGGCCAAGATGAAAACTAATGGTATTATTTTAGTGTGTTGGTTACCAAGTTACAATAAGAAAAATAGCAATAGTTTTGAGGATCAACAGAGTTGGTTTTTTTTTTTTCCAAATGGTGCTAGGGTATGGTATAAGAAGTTAGACTGGGAGTTGTATGAAACCATGTAGAAATTCTTGTTCTGCCATTTAGTAGTTCCATTACCTGGTGAAAATGACACAGAGGTCTCAGCTTCAACAAAATGAAAGCAATCATAATAGCTATCTTGTAACGTCATTATTGGGATGAGATGAGATATAGTGCATGTAAGTTGCTTAGCATGATGTCTTCATAAACTTGGCCCACGCTCCAGGTCACCTTTCCTTTTTCCATCTAACCTGTGATACCACCATTTCTGTTGAGCCTCCTCTGCCCATTTTGCTGTCCTTCATCCATGCTGCTGTCCAGGTGCCCTCTTCTCTTCTTCTGGAACCCCTGCTCTTTTGTAACAAAAGTTACTACAATCACCATGTGTTTTGTAACTGGGCGTTGCTTCTGTTAATTAAAATAACATATTTACACAGAATGTTTAGTAAAATTATGGATCGGGTTCATCACTAGCTTTTCTTTCTTAATTTTATTTATTTTTTGCCACACACTACAGCACAGGGGATCTTAGTCCCCCAACCGTGGATGGAATTCGTGCCCCCTGCATTGGGCGCACGGAGTCTTAACCACTGGACCGCCACTAGCTTTTCAACTCTTGCAGTTTCCCTATTGCCCACTAGGTTTGCCACTGAACAGTTGATTCAAATTTATTTTATTGGACTCAGCGTTCATGTTTATTTTACAGTGTTTATCTTTATTCCCAATTATTCTAACCCCCAGAAAGAAAGCAAGGCCCTTAATAAAATGGAGCATGAAGTTTCAATTTTCACATGAATCACACTTGTGAATAGTACTTCTTTTGTCTTGGGCTCAGCGCATGCTGCAAATCAGAAAAGGATGGGAAGAGCTGTGAGCATGTAAGCAGCTGGAGCACAGTGTTAAGCTGATAGTATGGAATAATCTGAAGCTTTTTTTTTTTTTTTTTTTTTTTGAGGTCTCTGTAGAGAATAAAACTAGGAAGAATCATTTTACACCCATGGGAAGGATTTACTGGTTTATAAATATGATAAACCTTTGTTAATGCTGGTGCTTTGAACCTGCTGAGCGCCTTTCAGCAGTGGATTCCAAAGCACTTCACTGACAGTAAACCCCAGGACCCTCGGGTTGGAGGCATTATTTCCATTTCATTGTCAGGGAAATAGATGCACAGAGTGCCTTGCTGGAGAACACAGGAGAAGTCCCAATCAGGCTTACATCTCAAGGACTCCAACCAAAGCTAAGCGCTGGTCTACGCTTCTCCCTACACATGCATTTCGTAAAAGGAAAACAATGATTTTTGAATGGATATGAGTGAAGCATAAAGATCGGTCCCTTTCCACCTGTTTTAACAAGTTTTTGAAGTTTTGCCTGCTTTTACGTTGGCAGGATTTTCAGATGATTAGCTCTGAGTGTCTTTTGTTTAAAGCATCTCTTGTAGGGGATGAGCAAGATTGGATGATCAAGGATCTTTTCACTGCTTAGTCACTGGTTCATGTTCTGTCTAGTTGGGTGGTGATCCACAGGGAGAGAGGTAAATACAGTGACCATCTCAACCTTGTGTTCGGGTGGGGAGAGTGGTTTCAAAATGAAAAAATTACAGAATTAAGGATAAGTTGTTTGTATTCTATGCAGAAGAATTCTGTGAATGCCTAGGGACACTGGCAGAAAAGTACAGGAGGGAATAATTTTAGAAACAGAAAATCATGTTCCTTTCAGAAAAATAAACAAAAGATGTAGGGCAAGAACACTGGAAGAAGGGGCAAGAGAAAAAGGCAGAGACAGAGAAATGAAAAGTGAAATCAGCAAGGCTGATACCACCAATACTAGTTTGTAAACAGATTTCAGCAGAGTTTTTTAATCTCTCTGGACGGGTTAAAGGGAAAATCAGGTGACACCGAGCTGCTGGGAAAGCAACTTTATCACACCAATGTTCTAGAGAACAAGATAAAATATATTTCTAGTTTCTAAATGGGAATTTGCATCTATTTAATTGTCTAGTATAAGAGTGAAGTGAAGATATAGGGCTCTGAAATCACTGCAGATGGTGACTGCAGCCAAGAAATTAAAAGAGACACTTGCTCCTTGGAAGAAAAGCTATGACCAACCTAAACAGTGTATTAAAAGCAGACATCACTTTGCCAGCACAGGTCCATATAGTCATGTGAGAGTTGGACCATAAAGAAGACTGAACACCAAAGAACTGATGCTTTCAAATTGTGGTGCTGGAGAGGACTCTTGAGAGTCCCTTTGACAGTAAAGAGATTACACTAGTCAGTCCTAAAGGAAATCAGTCTTGAATATTCATTGGAAGGACTGATGCTAAAGTGAAATTCCAATCCTTTGGCCACCTGATGTGAAGAGCTGACTCACTGGGAAAGACTCTGATGCTGGGAAAGATTGAAGGCAGGAGGAAAAGGGGACAACAGAGGATGAGATGGTTGGATGGCATCATTGACTCAATGGACATGAGTTTGAGCAAACTCCGGGAGACAGTGAAGGACAGGGAAGCCTGGTGTGCTGCAGTCCATGGGGGGGTCACAAAAAGTTGGACATCACTGAACAACCGAACAACAACAAAGAGTGAAATAAGTCAGAAAGAAAAAAACAAATATCGCATATTAATGCATATATATGGGATTTAGAAAAATGGTAGTGATGAACCTATCTGCAGGGTAGGAATACAGATGTAAACGTAGAGGACACACTTGTGGGCACAGTTGGGGAAAGAGAGGGTGAGAAAATTAAGAGAGCGGCATTGACTATATACACTACCGTGTGTAAAATAGCTGGTAGGAAGCTGCTGTATAGCACAGGGAACTCAGCTCGGTGCTCTATGATGACCTAGACGGCTGGGATTTGGAGGGTGGGGGTAAGGGGTGAGACTCAAAAGGGAGGAGATATATATATACATAGATCTGATTCACATTGTACAGCAAAACCAGCATAACACTGTAAAGCAATTATGCTTCAATTAAAAATAAAAATAATAAAAAATTGTCTAGTATAGGTGCGATAGATCAAAAAAGTAACTGTAAATCATCATTCACATAAAAGCAACATTTAAACTATCAAGACTCTCACGCCATGCACACTGCATTAATAAAAGCTCCTCTGATACTCCCACCCTATCCCACCCTCAAATGCACAAAAACCTTTTGCAACAACTCCTAGCCTGGATCCAATCTTCATCATCTAAAGGAAGCATCAGCTTCACATGCTGACAGGTCACCCCTTATTTCTTCTTTCCTCCCTTTCAGTTTGTAAAATCTGGGAACAAGAAGTGATATTTACTCCTTGATGTTGAGAACAATGACAGACAGTGAGGATATACTCCTCTCTAAATATTGACCACAGCAAAGGCAACATGCCCATAGGAACCCTTACAAAGCTGGTGCTTTCATTTTTGAATGTCTAGATGATTTTCTTGTAATTTTTTAAAAATTAAGAATGAATTGGCATTTGGGTTATAGGAGAAATGAGCCCCATAGAACTAGAAGAGTCTACGTGACCCTTGTCCAGATAAACGTGGGGTTTTGAGTCTGGCGGAGGTGGGTGAGTCAGTGAGTCAGTGAGTCACTCAGTCGTGTCTGACTCTTTGCCAACTCATGGACTGTAGCCCTTCAGGCTCCTCTGTCCACGGGATTCTCCAGGCAAGAATACTAGAGTGGGTTGCCATGCCCTCCTCCAGGGGATCTTCCCGACTGAGGGAGCCAACAGAGGCCTTCCACATTGCAGGCAAATTCTTTACCCTCTGAGCCACCAAGGAAGATCAGGAGAAGGTGGAAGTGGGTAGGGGGAGATGATTTGATGATGCTTTCACTCAAGGGGCCTTGTGCATAAGATGACTAAAATATGATTTCTCAGTCACCATTCTATAGGCTATCCAGTTGTGATGTAAAACATTTGTGCTGGCATCACCATACAACCTGCATGTTTAGGATTAAAGTTTCCTTATAGCAATGTCTTAAACAGAGCTTCTGTAGCAGTTTGGCTGCTCTCTTCCCCATGACCTTCTTTTTGGAAAAAGTCATATAGAGTCACGGTTACTATCCTTGTTTAATAGCACTTTAAATGACCCAGCATAGAAACAGATGAAACATTATCTTATTTGTGTACTTCTTTTATATAATTTGTAATATTGAGTTACCCCATAATCAATCATTGAGCACAACTAATATTTTGATTTAGAAACCAATTTGAAATAAGCCTCACCATTTCATTTTTCACTGTATTTTGCTTAAGTTGCAGACTATTGAGAAAAAATTTAATCCAACCATTCAAGTCATTACGAACGACGCAATTCCTACACAGCTCTCCTTGCAATATGAACATACTCTTCAAAAAAGTGAGTAGCATTTCATTTTTAAAACTGAGTTAGCATTAATATATAACAACCGTTCATTCTTTCTCATAAATGCAAAAGTCAGAAGAAAGGCATCCAACATCTTTACAGTAAGAATCCCATTTTTTACTGAACAAAATAACTTGTCATGAATTTTTGCACAATTGTGCAGTTATCCTGGGAACAGAGTTTGTTCTGAGCAGATTCCCAGGCCTGACCTGGAATTCAGTCGAGCCTGACGTTCACATAACCCTGTCATGTACTTTTACATGAGTACACTTGAGCAGGCCTGAATTTTTAAAGGAAGATTTAAGCACCATTACATCGCTAATAGATGGCACATTTAGGAGAAGGAAATATATTTTCAGAGAAGGCAGAAGAAATCGTTATCTTGAATCCACACAAAAATGAGTTAATCTGAGGACATCAGTGATGTCAAAAGTGTTAAATGTAGGATATAGCATATTGAACACACATGCCATTTCCACTGATTTTTCAGATGGTAAATATATATATAAGTCTAGAATAAAATTCAAATCAAACATTTGCAGCTCCTCAAAGCACACTGCAGAGCCCTCCCGGTAGCCGGCACAATGCCTGGCGCAGAATCAGCAGTCAGTCCTCGTTGACTGGATAATGGATTCTAGTTTGAAAATTCACCAGTATAATGTAGCAAATGCTTCTCAAAACTCTCTTGGCCTCTCAAGGGGAGGTGGAATAGAAAACTAAGTCATTCCAAAGTTATCTATCTTCAGTACTGAACCACCTCTGAAGTTTATTTTTCATGGCTACTTTATGATGGAAACTTTCAGAAGTGTAACTGTAGGTCTGCAAAAGGGGTATTGTCCTGCTATCATAGCTCAAAAATCAAAGCAAAATAATGCTTATTAAGGTCTATTAAGGAGCCAGGTGAGGAATTAAGGTCCAAAACCTGGACCACAGGGCCCCCAAACCCATGCTTCCCCTTTTGCATCTCTTTTGTCTTTGGCATTCTCCACCTCTCACTCTACCTCCTACCTTCCCCGCGATGTGAAAACATTACACATCATTTAAAACCTGTTTGGATCTGAGAGTTTAAAGAAGCCATCCTATCTAGAATTTGCTCTCGATCACATATTAAAAAAATTGAAATAATAATTATATACACTAATATATACAGCATGTCATAAAAATATAAATATGTAATGTATTTTATCTATACATCATGTATATGGAATAAGTCCATTAAGACTTGGCATAAAGTCTATTTCTCATTTTGTCAGAGCGTTTCACAGTGAGAGGCCTTTCCTATTCAGAAATAAACATTATGTTTTTCCCTCTAAATTTTTGTTTAAAGAAAGTTGCTTGAATGTCTTCTTCCTTTAGAAAATGGAGAGCGTGCTAAGCAAACAAACATAGAGTATTAAAATTGCCTTCCTGATAATTTTACTAAACCTCTGAAAAATCATCGCGGTTGCATAAATAGGATGCAAACAACAGTCAAGGATCAGGGTTTCTCAGTACACAAAGTAGGCTTTGTCCAGGGAATGTTTTCTTTGGGCTTTTTCTCCTCGACAGAGTGGCAACAGAAGTATAGCTTTCCCACTTTGTCCCAGAGATGAGGGTTTGAAGTCTATTGAGGGCAACTGTGTGCCTTATCTAAGCCTCTCATGGTGGGTCACTTAGAAGGGAAAGCCCCGCTTCACTGACCCCTGGACAGGAAAGAGGGGCCACCGTGGGGACAGGGAGCAGTTCTCTGCTTAAAGGGATCTGGCAGCTTTGCATAAAGCAAGATGTTTATCCCTGTTTATGGCATATCCCTTCTGCCTTTACAATTCCCATGGTTGATGTTACTTTTTATAGCACGTCTGACAGTCTGGGAAGGAGCCACGTTATTCCACCCTTAGAAAGCAAAAGGGAAAGATGAGAAACCTTAGTAATGCTGTCTGCAGAAGTGTTTCTGGCTTTCAGAGTGTACAAAGCAGATGAACTCTGTGTGTGTATGTGTTCACTCAAGCACACATATACAGTATGTGTGACGTAGAAATTTTTTGAGTGGATAAATAAATTGTAAGAATCAAGAGTTTTTTTTAATTTATAAACTGCCCAGTTTCTCTGATCTATTGAGTACATTGCTAAATGAATATTGATTATTAATAGTTGACTCAAAATTGTATTTTAATGTCACTTTTTGTGATGTAGTTAATGAGTAGGACCCCATCATCTTTGAGTTTTAAAAATACCTATAGAAAACACTAAAATTCCTGTAATCTACTTTTACTTTTATCATTGAGTTTGTGATTTTAGTAAGAAAAGAAAGAAACTTCCAAGCAGAGTTTAATTTTAAAAAGGATGCAGGGTATCTATTAGAAAGATTTTCTTAATCATGTGGATTAATCCTGACTTTCAACTCCAGATAAGAAATAGGATATCCCATAAGGAGGATTTGCAGCATGCAGGGAGTATTTTGCCAACCCAGAAAGGCTCCCAGGGTCTAAGTTATTAAAGTTAAATTTATTGGTGATTATGTCTATTTCCTGTATAAAATGAAAATTCAAAACAAACACTAGAAAAAGTCAAGAGAAGTCAACTAAATGGCATGGTCTTTATAAATGTAAAAGAAGTGGCTATTTTCAAAGGACCTCTTAGCTTGGCAGATTGAATAAATGAATGTGAGAGCTTAAGGTTAACCCCTGACAAATGCTGACACAGTTGTACACACACACACACACACACACACACACACACACACACGCTGTTCACAAGAAATAATAGACAAACTGCTGGGAGACACCCAGTTTTAATCCCATCAAGGGCTCTTGTGACATTGTAAACCAAATAACTAGAGTTGGAGTAGTTGAGGCTGTCCCTAGACCTTCTGGATGGGGTTGATTCCATATAATTCTCTACGGCCCTTTCTAATTGGTTAAGATGTGTGAGACACCATGCGTCTCGGAATACTTAGCCACCTGTATCTCACAGGCCATTTCAGTGAGTAAAAGAATTCTCTTAAAAAGAGCAACCCAGCAATTGGCTCTACCTTACAGGAATATATTACTTAACCTTTTTCCGGACACTATGATAAAACAAAGCAGTGAACATCAATGCTGCTATATCAGCAACCCCATCTCTGACCAAAAGGGCAATGAAAGTATAGTAAACCAGGGTGTGGCGCGGTTGGGCACCTCTCTCTCTGTACATGGAATTTTAAGTTTTGGTAAAAGTAAATGCCAAGCTTTGTGCAAGTATACACACTGGTTTCTTACAAAACTTTTCTTCACAGAGTTAAGCTGTCACAAAATGACCTACACCAGATGGAAAGTTTAAGCCAAATCTATACCTGCTATCCACCTAAATACTCATTCTGTGGAAGTTAGAAAGTAAATTATTGGTGTGACAAGAAGATAAGACAACCAGCTAGTTTGTTGAATTTTTTTCACTTTTCAATTTGTTTGTCACAGTGTTGTATAAACACAACTTGAACCCGTAAGTCATTACAAGAGCAAAACTCAAACAAAACGATACTCCGTATTACTCAGTGTCCATCTTGCCCACCTGATGCTTATTCCCTGTTCAACCCAAATCCGTCTGAGTGAGCACTGGACACTGATAATCTATCTCCAACCACAAATTTGTTTGAAGCACTGGAGACCTCAGCGCAATCCTGGCAGCTTAGAGGACAGACTCATGGAGGCCTATGTCTCTGGGGAAGCTAAGTGGATTTAATTATCTGGGTGCTTGGTGTTTTGTTTGTTTGTTTTTAATATGATGATTGGAAAAGGCATAGGAGAAAGGGTGATTTTCTTAAGATTGAAGATGACCAACCCCCCCAAAAATGTGGGCGAGCATAATAGCACCGATGCAGGGCAATAAAGTCAGTTTATTTTTTACAGTTAACTATAAGAGAGCCACGTTACTCACCCAAATGAAGTCTTCTGGGCTGAATGTATTTAAGAGCAGTGCTGTTTTCAAGTATGTTCTTGTAGGCATGTCCATTTGAATTATCCAGTGTCCTTATTAAAAATGATCCCCACCCCTGAAGCCTTTTCTACCCTCATCTTTCTTGTCTGATTGACTCCAAGTACAAACCTAGCGTGTTAAAAAGCAAAGACATCACTTTGCCAACAAAGGTCTGTATAGTCAAAGCTACGGTCTTTCCAGTAGTCATGTATGGATGTGAGAGCTGGACAATAAATAAGACAGAGCACAGAAGAATTGATGCTTTCGAACTGTGGTGCTGGAGAAGACTCCTGAGAGTCCCTTGGGAAAGCAAGTAGATCAAACCAGTTAATCCTAAAGGAAATCAACCCTCAATACTCTTTGGAAGGATGGATGCTGAAGCTGAAGCTCTAATACTTTGGCCACCTGATGTGAATGGCACACTCATTGGACAAGGCACTGATATTGGGAAAGATTGAAGACAAAAGGGGAGAGAGGGAGACAGAGGATGAGATGGTTGGATGGCATCACTGATTCATCGGACTTGAACTTGGGCAAACTCAGGGAGATGTGAGGGACAGAGAAACCTGGCACGCTGCTGTCCACGGGGTCGCAAAGAGTCGGACACAAACTGGCAACTGAGCAACAGCCAAATCCTTGGAGCCCTCCTTGTCTGTTATGTGCTGGTTTTCCCCAAAACTCAGAACTGCTTTAAGATGGGGACTGTACTTCACTGATATCTCCAGAACTTAGCAGAGCCTAGCAGACATTCATGTTAAATGAACGAACATTGATCTTAAAAAAGTGGAATTTCATTTGATTTCACAGCAAATTGAAATGGCAAATAACATGTGTTTACCTGTCTAATGGCTCTCAGAACAGCCTATTGCTCCATAGCCAGAGCCCCTGAGCCAGTATTCATGCCGTAATTGTAGACTTGGGGGTGGGAGGGGGGCAGGGAACTGTTGTGTATCAGACACAACATGCTAGTAATGATGATAGGTATCTCATTTAACCCTCACGATTCCACTAGACCACTTGGAGGAAAAAATTTTCTGCTCATTAGAGAGCCACTGTAGAAGCTCAAAAGGTAACTTTCCTGAGCTGATTTATCAGACTTAAGAAGTAGCTGCAGAAAGATATCCTATACCTAAGGGGTCTTTTGTCCCCTGCTGCAGCTGGGGGTCAAATGGATTTTATCCACGTTTGAAATACCCGATTTATTCTGGACCTGCCCCAGAAATTAAGAAAAATCCCCAGACAGGGAAATTGGTTCTGTAGCACATCTTCTAGGCTTTCCATAGGTCAGGCAGGCTATTCAAAAGTAGCCCTTTCCAAAGCACTACTCTTAGAGCAGATGGGGTGCGACCCCACCTTCCCCTGACCCTCATTGGTCCCACCAGCTGGCCGCTGGGCTCAAACCAAGACACCAGTGGTTCATGGAGTCACTCCAGGGCTCCTATATTTCAACAGACAGCTCCACAAGTCTGAGCAGAACCTAGATCCCTCACATAGGCTGGAGTTCAGGGTCTACGGTCTTTAACTGTGTAAAAGGACAAAGAGACCATTACCTCAGACCCAGATCATTTTCTAGGCTTCCCAGCTGGCTCAGATGGTAAAGAATTTGCCTGCAATGAAGCAGATCCAGGTTCAGTCCCTGGGTTGGGATGATTTCCTGGAGAAAGGAATGGCTACCCATTCCAGTGTTCTTGTCTTACTTAATATCTCAAATGCAGACACATTTTCTGGTCTTTCAGATGCACAAGCTTCCAAGAACCCTCCTTTTCCACAAATCAAAAAGCTGGCTTAAAACTCAACATTCAAAAAACCGAGATCATGGTATCCAGTCCATGGCAAATAGGTGGGGGAAAGTGGGTTTTACTTTCTTGGGCTCCAAAATCACTGCAGATGGTGACTGCAGCCATGAAAGTAAAAGACACTTGCTCCTTGGAAGAAAAGTTATGACAAACCTAAACAGCATATTCGAAAGCAGAGACATTACTTTGCCAGCAACTGTTCGTAGAGTCAACGCTATTATTTTTCTAGTAGTCATGTAGGGATGTGAGAGTTGGACCATAAAGAAGGCTGAACACCAAAGAACTGATGCTTTCAAATTGTGCTGGAGAAGACTCTTGAGAGTCCCTTGGACTGCAGGGAGATCAAACCGGTCTAAATGAAATCAACCCTAAATATTCATTGAAAGGACTGACGCTGAAGCTGAAGCTCCAATACTTTGGCCACCTGATGTGAAGAGCTGACTCATTGGAAAAGACCCTGATGCTGGGAAAGATTGAAGGTGGGAAGAGAAGGGAGCAACAGAAGCTGAGATGCTTGGATGGCATCACCAACTCAAAGGATACAAGTTTGAGCAAACTCTGGGAGACACTGAAGGACAGGAGAGCCAAGTGTGTGCTGCAGTCCATGGGGTCACAAAAAGTCAGATACAACTTAGAGATGGAACAACAGGTACAGAACAAAATTAAATCTCTTCAGAATAGGTTTCCTTCTCTAGTTTAAAACTCCCTCTTTGATCCATTTGATGTAGTTGAACAATTCATTTATTCTTGACATTTGCTATTTCAGAGGTCCCGATACATATGTACATGGTTAAGATCTTCCAGGGGCCAAAAAATGAATACCCCTCACCCCACCCCCGCCAAAGCAGCCCGGGGAAGTGCTTTCAAACAGATATCATCTCCTTAAAAAGAGGTCTTCCAGGTATGATCACGTTTAAAGAAATGTCATTACAAAGAAAGAAGGAAAGAATAGAGGAAGTTCTGATATTCTTTTTAAAGTTACATTTCCTTTATTATTTCACTAAAATAAAAATATTTTTAAGGGAACTATCTGTGATTCAGTGGTTAGGACTTGGTGCTTTCACTACTGGGGACCCGATGAATTAATGTTGGTTTCCCTTAGTTGGGGAACTAAGATCCCACAAGCTGTGTGGTGAGGCCATATAAATAATATATGTATTTTGAAAGGCTGATACTAGTTATAAGAAGAGTCATTCTCAGCCTTAAGTAATATCGGCAATAGTTCCTGAACTATGTCCAAATTTTTCTTTAAAAATTATGATAAAAATTTTGTTTTTTTAGCCCTTAGGAAATGAGTACAGCTATGGTTCAACTTTCTCATTTTTAGGAACACACTGTATACCAAGACATGAGACTCATTCAACTTACTAATTTTTCCACGCACATGTTTTTTTGAACTTTTCCAACTATATTTACATAGGTTTGGGAAAGCACAGGCAATTTCAGGGCAGGGAGAGAAATACCAAGTTTCATAGTATTTCAACAGGGGATTTCATCTGCCAAAGAAAACTCTGACATTTGTGAGTTGTTTACTGATGGGTTGTTGGCTCTGAAGCAGGCAACAAAGATGGGATCCTCCTTTACACCTCAAAGGAGAAACCTATTTTAGATTTAATGAGGACGAGATTTATAGGAAGACCTTCTTTATCCCTAACAATTCAACACCCTTTTAAAATTTCACAGTGCCCTTCCAAAACCACCTTCAGTGCCATAGAAGAATTCTAAACCACAACGTTTTCCTAATCCAGGATTACTCACCAAAATCAGGGCCTATGAAGATATTTTGGGTAAATTTTGTTTGCCTCCATCCTAAAAGAAGGCTATACTGAGTGTTTTGTTTGGAGGAGCAGCAAATCGTGTTCAGAGATTGAGTTGTCTTTGCCAGTATTTTATTTAACACCGGTTCACTGTGAAAATCAGTGTTAAGTCGCTCAGTCAAGTCTGCCTCTTTTTGACCTCCTGGACTGTAGCCTGCCAGGCTCCTTTGTCCATGGGATTCTATAAACGGGAATACTGGAGTGGGTTGCCATTTCCTTCTCCAGGGGATCTTCCCCACCCAGGGATCGAACCAAGGTCTCCTGTATTGCAGGAGGATTCTTTACTGTCTGAGCCACCAGGGAAGCCCCAGATTCACTCTGGGGATTATTAGAATGTCACAAGACAGTAGGATAATGTCTCCTAATAAGCCAATAAAGAAATAACATACGCCAAACCAATGACTTCCCTGGTGGCTCAGATGGTAAAGCGTCTGTCTACAATGCAGGAGACCTGGGTTCGAGCCCTGGGTTGGGAAGATCCCCTGGAGAAGGAAATGGCAATCCCCTCCAGTACTATTGCCTGGAAAATCCCATGGACAGAGGAGCCTTGTAGGCTACAGTCTATGGGGCCGCAAAGAGTCGGACACGACTGAGCGACTTCAATTGTGTTTTATTGTGTAGTCCCTGTCTCTTATACACATCTAGATGTGTATAAGAGACAGGCGGGAGGGAGGGGGCCGGAGGTGGGGTGGGGTGGGGAGTTCCCATCTACATCTGAGAGGAGAATTATTGCCTGTCGCTGTCAGGTTGCTCCTAGTCTTTCATGCTAGAGATTGATAAATTAGTTTTTAAGCTGCTGATGAGGCCTTAGAGCCATCATTAGTGATAACAAACTATTAATTCCTCTAGAAATTTAAAATTAGCCCCCTTGGTTGTGTTTGTTCAATAAATTCCAGACAAAGAAGAGTAATAGCAAAAGCATTTTTGGATGTTGAAGAATTAACTTAGAATCTTCCTCTTCTTGACCTTGTGACATTGAGATCCTTAAGAGATAGGAAGAAAATCGAGATTTTTATATTAGACAGTACTCAGATGGAGCATCCTTAGAATCAGTTTACTGAATCTCCGGAATTATTATCACTAGTAGCAGCTCAATTTGTTTTCATTACCCAGTGTAGCAGCTGCCAGTGTTGAGACACCTTTAAAAACAAACACCAAAAAATCTGTACTATGTTAACTCTGCTGTGAAATTTGTTGAACAGAAACTGTATCCTCTCCTCTGCTGGATACACTGTACTCTTGCGAGATAAACCCCTGTAAGGGATTTTCAAGCTTCTGCTGAGGACACTGAGCTGTGTCCTGTGTTGCAATCACTAGAGAAAGTTACAATTGCTTTAACATAGGTTAAAACAAACAAACGCACCAATAACCCTGCTCGGAATGTCTGCAGAGGGAGGACCTCCTCTTTTTGACTAAGGATGGAAGAGCACCTCTTAGTCAAAGTGCTTTGTGAGCAGAGCACTCTGCTTACTCCCTGTGAGGAGCCAAGGGAACTCTGGGTAAGCCTCTGGCACTTGTCAGCTTCCCTAGCAAGATTTCATCTTGTTGAAGTGATTGGGTAGGATTCAGCTTTAGGGGAAGAAGGGAGATGTATTTTGAGGAGAGGGAGGTTCAGATGGGGGTTGATTCTATGAGGATTCTCATTTCTTTAGAGGACAGGCCACTTGAGGAGAGGAGGAAGGAAAGGCAAGTAGGGGAGGTTGAGATCACTCTGCGGCAAGCTTTAAAGGTCAGCCTTGACTGAGGAGTTGGGAGTTCTTTCAGCTGCGTGTAATCCGGCCCCCTTTCAGGATAGCTGACAGCTCTGTCATAGACGCTTGGGTCCCCTGATTTGGGACTGGGGTGATGGAATAGTGCTGTGGGGAGAAGAGGGAGCTCTGGCTTAGGAGACAGCGTGGTTTCGTATGCTGGACCCAAGGCTTACAAGTTATGTGACCTTGGGCAAGTTACTGAACCTTTCTGTGTTTCAGTAGTGGTATGAGGATTAAATGTGGTAAACCACGTAAAGCACACAGGAGCATTGCAAATAACTGGAAAAAAAAATAAGTTTGGTTGCTACTGAACATCTTATGCCATCTTAGACTGTCTCCTTCCCTTTCTGTCCCATTAGGAGCTTAGCTCTGACTCTTTGTGACCCCATGGACTGTAGGCCGCCAGGCTCCTCTGTCCAGGGGATTTTCCAGGCAAGAACACTGGAGTGGGTTGCCATGCCCTCCTCCAGGGGATCTTCCCAACCCAGGGATCGAACCCAGGTCTCCCACATTGCAGGCGGATTCTTTACCACTGGGCCACGAGCAAGGCCCATGAATGAATCCAGAGGTAGACAAAGTGCAATGAAGAGATGAGGAGATGGTCAACAGAGGTAAGTTGTAGGGAAGAGGAAAGTATGGGCTTTTGCGTGAAATATGAGTAATTACCTGTAGGTTTATTTCCTCTAGTGAAGTCTGACTTCCTCNAGGCCCGTGAATGAATCCAGAGGTAGACAAAGTGCAATGAAGAGATGAGGAGATGGTCAACAGAGGTAAGTTGTAGGGAAGAGGAAAGTATGGGCTTTTGCGTGAAATATGAGTAATTACCTGTAGGTTTATTTCCTCTAGTGAAGTCTGACTTCCTCGAACAAAGGTTCTTGCTCATCTCTTTCCCATATTCAGAAAAGAGAAGGAAAGAAGCAGTCTCAGGGTCTAGCTGCTTTGGTAGGCTTTGAGCCTGAGCTTGAGTGTCCCCATAAGTCCTACTTGGTCCCTGAGGAGAGGAAGGAAGTAACTGCTTATCAGCCCCAGGCAGTCAAAAACCACTTTGTGGGATAAGGTTCAGCTAATTATCTTCTCTGGTGGCTCAGCGGTAAATAATTCACCTACAATGCAGGAGACACAGGTTTGATTCTTGGGTGGGAAAGATCTCTTGGAGTTGGAAATGGCTACCCAGTCCAGTATTCTTGCCTGCAAAATCTCCTGGTCGGAGGAACCTGGTGGGCTACAGTCCATAGGGTCACAAAGAGTCTGAAGGAAGTAACTGCTTATCAGCCCCAGGCAGTCAAAAACCACTTTGTGGGATAAGGTTCAGCTAATTATCTTCTCTGGTGGCTCAGCGGTAAATAATTCACCTACAATGCAGGAGACACAGGTTTGATTCTTGGGTGGGAAAGATCTCTTGGAGTTGGAAATGGCTACCCAGTCCAGTATTCTTGCCTGCAAAATCTCCTGGTCGGAGGAACCTGGTGGGCTACAGTCCATAGGGTCACAAAGAGTCAGACGTGACTTAACAAACAACAGCAGCAAGCTCTGTCAGTAGATCCTCAGACCCCTAGTATTTTCAGAACTAACATTTGTATTGTCTGTTGTTTGCACTAACTTGGAAAGTTGGAAACTGTGGTTATTTACAGTTCTGAGACCCATGAACCAGAATGGTGAGTCCTAAAGATACCGTGTGTAGAAGCCAGGCTCTGACAAGAGCAGGGAATACCTGCCCAGCGCCTGCAGCTGATAGTGCTGAAGTGATGAGTCTCTGTGCTNTTGGAAACTGTGGTTATTTACAGTTCTGAGACCCATGAACCAGAATGGCGAGTCCTAAAGATACCGTGTGTAGAAGCCAGGCTCTGACAAGAGCAGGGAATACCTGCCCAGCGCCTGCAGCTGATAGTGCTGAAGTGATGAGTCTCTGTGCTTATAAAGAAGTTTTTTAGGGAGACAACTTAGTGAAAGTTGACATGGTAACTGCCTTGACTTCTGAGGGAAATGTAAATCTTGAGAAAACCACAAGTCTGTATAAATACTTCTGTGGTTGCATTCTGAGGATTGTGGAAACTCTCAGCCCGTTTCCAGGTGTTTGGTTTTCTTAATATCCTAGGAAAGAGACTCAGCTTGGAAGACACTTAGCTCCCTGTGAGGAGCCGAGGGAACTCTGGATAAGCCTTTGGCACTTGTCAACTTACCTAACAGGGAACCTTTGGCCTGGCATCTTATTGGCAGAGAAGCTACTGTCGTTGGCCAGATTTGGAGATGGGGTGGGCTCCCTAATAATCATACATGGAGTGCTCAGGGAGCCTCATGTGAATGGCTGAGAAGATATAAGCTCACTAGGACATGAACAAGCCAGCCTGCAGAGGGCAAGTGTAAATGACAGAGCCAACCAATAGTAGTGGGGTTGGCTCTAGGGGGAGTTAGTATTTCAGTTTATGCTTGCACTTAGTATACAAATGGACAGTCCTGCTGGGGGAGATTCATTATCTCAAGAGGTGACTTAAAGAAGTACTGAGTTGCATTCTCGGAGGCTGCATTGCTCCACAGGAGAGTTAGTTATTAGAGCTTTTTGCAAAAATATATTTACTTAATTTTTCTTTAGCACAGACTTTTTTTTTTTTTTTNTGTGAGATGAGTGCAATTGTGCGGTAGTTTGAGCATTCTTTGGCATTGCCTTTCTTTGGAATTGGAATGAAAACTGACCTTTTCCAGTCCTGTGGCCACTGCTGAGTTTTCCAAATTTGCTGGCATATTGAGTGCAGCACTTTCACAGCATCATCTTCCAGGATTTGAAACAGCTCAACGGGAATTCCATCACCTCCACTAGCTTTGTTCTTAGTGATGCTTTCTAAGGCCCACTTGACTTCACATTCCAAGATGTCTGGCTCTAGATTAGTGATCACATCATCATGATTATCTGGGTCATGAAGATCTTTTCTGTACAGTTCTTCTGTGTATTCTTGCCACCTCTTCTTAATATCTTCTGCTTCTGTTAGGTCCATACCATTTCTATCCTTTATCGAGCCCATCTTTGCATGAAATATTCCCTTGGTATCTCCAATTCTCTTGAAGAGATCTCTAGTCTTTCCCATTCTGTTGTTTTCCTCTATCTCTTTGCATTGATTGCTGAAGAAGGCTTTCTTATCTCTTCTTGCTATTCTTTGCAACTCTGCATTCAGATGCTTTTATCTTTTCTTTTCTCTTTTGCTTTTCACCTCTCTTCTTTTCAGTGCTATTTGTAAGGCTTCTCCAGACAGCCATTTTGCTTTTTTGCATTTCTTTTCCATGGGGATGGTCTTGATCCCTGTCTCCTGTACAATGAATAGCTTTGCTTAGGTGGCCTTTATGCATTATGCAAGTTCAGTTTAATTGTGAAGGGGGAATGAATAAAAATCATAAGCTTAAAGCTTATTCTTCTTGGTTTATTCTTTTATTATGTGGCGTCTTGAGTAAAATTTATTTGTCCCAACTCTAATGTTACAGAGAACCAAGTTTAATTTTTGAAAAACTTGCAAATTAAATCTTCTTCCTCTGTTTCTTTTTAATGTGTAAAGCATGAGAAGACAAAATACAAATGAACTGATTCTAGCCATAGGGACTTGGGCATTTCCTCCTTGTATTTGATAAACTGATGTTTCATTTTTATTACTTACAGAATATAAAATTTGCAAAAGTATGCAGTAAGATATATTGTCACCCTACTTATTTAACTAAAGACCTCTTGATGAAAGTGAAAGAGGAGAGTGAAAAAGTTGGCTTTAAACTCATTCAGAAAACTAAGATCATGGCATCTGATCCCATCAATTCAGTTCACTTCATTCGATCAGTTGTGTCCGACTCTTTGTGACCTCATGAACCGCAGCACACCAGGCCACCCGATCCATCACCAACTCCTCAAGTTCACCCAAACCCATGTCCTTTGAGTCAGTGATGCCATCCAGCCATCAGATACTCTGTTGTCCCCTTCTCCTCCTACCTTGAATCTTTCCCAGCATAAGGGTCTTTTCAAATGAGTCAGCTCTTCACATCAGGTTGCCAAAGTATTAGAGTCTCAGTTTCAACATCAGTCCTTCCAGTGAACACCCAGGACTCATCTCCTTTAGGATGGACTTGTTGGATCTCCTTGCAGTCCAAGGGACTCTCTAGCGTCTTCTCCAGCACCACAGTTCAAAAGCATCAATTCTTCGGCACTCCGCTTTCTTTACAGTCCAACTCTCACATTCATATATGACTACTGGAAAAACCATAGTCTTGACTAGACAGACCTTTGTTGGCAAAGTAATGTATCTGCTTTTTAATATGCTGTCTAGGTTGGTCATAACTTTCCTTCCAAGGAGTAAGCGTCTTTTAATTTCATGGCTGCAATCACCATCTGCAGTGATTTTGGAGCCCAAAAAAGTAAAGTCTGACACTGTTTCCACTGTTTTCACTATTTCCCAATCTATTTGCCATGAAGTGATGGGACTGGATGCCATGATCTTAGTTTTCTGAATGTTGAGCTTTAAGCCAACTTTGTTACTTTTTTCTTTCACTTTCATCAAGAGGCTCTTTAGTTCTTCTTCACTTTCTGCCATAAGGGTGGTGTCATCTGCATATCTGAGGTTCTTGATATTTCTCCAGGCAATCTTGATTCCAGCTTGTGCTTCTTCCAGCCTTGTGTTTCTCATGATGTACTGTGCATATAAGTTAAATAAGCAGGGTGACAATATATAGCCTTGGCGTTTTCCTTTTCCTATTTGGAACCAGTCCATTGTTCCATGTCCAGTTCTAACTGTTGTTTCCTGACCTGCATACAGGTTTCTCAAGAGGCAGGTCAGGTGGTCTGGTATTCCCATCTCTTTAAGAATTTTCCGCTGTTTATTGTGATCCATCCAGTCCAAGGCTTTGGCATATTCAATAAAGCAGAAATGGATGTTTTTCTGGAACTCTCTTTTTCAATGATTGAGTAGATGCTGGCAGTTGGATTTCTGGTTTCTCTGCCTTTTCTAAAACCAGCTTGAATATCTGGAAGTTCATGATTCACGTATTGCTGAAGCCTGGCTTAGAGAATTTTGAGCCTTACTTTACTAGCGTATGAGACGAGTGCAATTGTGCAGTAGTTTGAGCATTCTTTGGCATTGCCAAAAAAGACTCTCCAGGTTGGTAGGTGCCCAATAAGCTACTGGAGATCAGTGGAGAAATAACTTCAGAAAGAATGGAGGCATGGAGCCAAAGCAAAAACAACACCCATTTGTGAATGTGGCTGGTGATGAAACCATGCTCTGATGCTGTAAAGAGCAATATTGCATAGGAACCTGGAATATTAGGTCTATAAATCAAAGCAAATTGCAAGTAGTCAAACACGAGATGGCAAGAGTGAACATTGACATTCTAGGAATCAGTGAACTGAAATGGACTGGATGACCATTTTATCTCCTACTGCGGGCAGGAATTCCTTAGAAGAAATGAAGTAGCCATCATAGTCCACAAAAGAGTCTGAAATGCAGTATTTGGATGCAGTCTCAAAGACGACAGAATGACCTCTGTTGATGACCAAGGCAAACCATTCAATATCACAGTAATCCTAGTCTATGCCCCGACCAGTAATGCTGAAGAAGCTGAAGTTGAACGGTTCTATGCTGCTGCTGCTGCTGCTGCTGCTGCTGCTAAGTCACTTCAGTCGTGTCCGACTCTGTGTGACCCCATAGACGGCAGCCCACCAGGCTCCCTCATCCCTGGGATTCTCCAGGCAAGAATACTGGAGTGGGTTGCCATTTCCTTCTCCAATGCATGAAAGAGAAAAGCGAAAGTGAAGTCGCTCAGTCTGTCCGACTGTTAGTGACCCCATGGACTGCAGCCCACCAGGCTACTCCATCCATTGGATTTTCCAGGCAAGAGTACTGGGGTGGGGTGCCATTGCCTTCCCCGGAACGGTTCTATGAAGACCTACAAAACCTTCTAGAACTAACACCCCAAAAAGATATCCATTTCATTATAGGGGACTGGAGTGCAAAAGTAGAAAGTCAAGAAACACCTGGAGTAACAGGCAGATTTGGCCTTGGAGTACAGAATGAAGCAGGGCAAAGGCTAATACAGTTTTGCTGAGAGAATACACTGGTCATAGCAAATACCCTCTTCCAACAACACAAGAGAAGACTCTACACATGGACATCACCCGATGGCCAACACGAAATCAAATTGATTATATTCTTTTCAGCCAAAGATGTAGAAGCTCTGTACAGTCAGCAAAAACAAGACTGGGAGCTGACTCTGGCTGAGATCATGAACTCCTTATTGCCAGATTCAGACTTAAACTGAAGAAAGTGGGGAAAACCACTAGATATTTTGCTGAGAGAATACACTGGTCATAGCAAATACCCTCTTCCAACAACACAAGAGAAGACTCTACACATGGACATCACCCGATGGCCAACACGAAATCAAATTGATTATATTCTTTTCAGCCAAAGATGTAGAAGCTCTGTACAGTCAGCAAAAACAAGACTGGGAGCTGACTCTGGCTGAGATCATGAACTCCTTATTGCCAGATTCAGACTTAAACTGAAGAAAGTGGGGAAAACCACTAGATCATTCAGGTATGACATAAATCAAATCACTTATGACTATACAGTGGAAGTGAGAAATAGATTTAGGGGATTGAATCTGATAGATAGAGTGCTTGATGAACTATGGATAGAAGTTTGTGACATTGTACAGGAGACAGGAATCAAGACCATCCCCAAGTAAAAGAAATGCAAAAAGGCTAAATGGCTGTCTGAGGAAGCCTTACAAATAGGTGTGAAAAGAAGAGAGGCGAAAAGCAAAGGAGAAAAGGAAAGATATAAGCATCTGAATGCAGAGTTCCAAAGAATAGCAAGGAGAGATAAGAAAGCCCTCCTCAGCGATCAATGTAAAGAAATAGAGGAAAACAATAGAATGNGCCTTACAAATAGCTGTGAAAAGAAGAGAGGCGAAAAGCAAAGGAGAAAAGGAAAGATATAAGCATCTGAATGCAGAGTTCCAAAGAATAGCAAGGAGAGATAAGAAAGCCCTCCTCAGCGATCAATGTAAAGAAATAGAGGAAAACAATAGGATGGGAAAGACCAGAGATCTCTTCAAGAAAATTAGAGATACCAAGGGAACATTTCATGTAAAGATGGGCTCGACAAAGGAAAGAAATAGTCTGGACCTAATAGAAGCAGAAGATATTAAGAAGAGGTGGCAAGAATGCACAGAAGAACTGTACAAAAAAAGATCTTCATGACCAAGATAATCACGATGGTGTGATCACTCACCTGGAGCCAGACATCCTAGAATGTGAAGTCAAGTGGGCCTTAGGAAGCTTCCCTACAAACAAAGCTAGTGGAGGTGATGGAATTCCAGCTGAGGTATTTCAAATCCTAAAAGATAATGCTGTGAAAGTGCTGCACTCAATATGCCAGCAAATATGGAAAACTCAGTAGTGGCCACAGGACTGGAAAACGTGTTTTCTTTCCTATCCCAAAGAAGGGTAATGCCAAAGAAAGCTCAAACTACCACACAATTGCACTCATCTAACATGCTAGTAAAGTAATGCTCAAAATTCTCCAAGCCAGGCTTCAGAAATATGTGAACCAGTCCCATTACTTCATGGCAAATAGATGGGAAAACAGTGGAAACAGTGACAAACTTTATTTTTGGGTGCTTCAAAATCACTGCAGATGGTGACTGCAACCATGGAATTAAAAGAGGCTTGCTCCTGAGGCTTGCTCCTTCTAAGAAAAGTTAAGACCAATCTTGACAGCATATTAAAATGCAGAGACATTACTTTGCCAACAAAGGTACATCTAGTCAAAGCTGTGCTTTTTCCAGTAGTCATGTATGGATGTGAGAGTTGGACTATAAAGAAAGCTGAGCGCAGAAGAATCGATGACTTTTAATTGTGGTGTTGGAGAAGACTCTTGAGTGTCCCCTGGACTGCAAAGAGATCCAAGCAGTCCATCCCAAAGAAAATCAGTCCTGAATATTCATTGGAAGGACTGATGCTGAAGCAGAAACTCTAATACTTTGGCTACCTGATGTGAAGAACTGGCTCACTGGAAAGGACCCTGATACTGGAAAATTTGAAGATGGTAGGAGAAGGGGACAACAGAGGATGAGATGGTTGGATGACAACATTGACTCAATGGACATGAGTTGGAGTAACCTCCGGGAGTTCGTGATGGACAGGGAGGCCTGGCATGCTGCAGTCCATGGGGTCACAAAGTGTGGGACATGCCTGAGCGATGAACTGATCTAAACTGGTGCAGTAAGATACAGTTAGGAAGTTATTAAGCTGATTAAATATAATATGTATTTAATACATTGAATTAATGTGAAATAATACTCATTTCACCATATATATTGTTGTGCCTATATTGCACATTTGCTACATCTATTCTACAAATTGTTTCTTGCGATGCATTTGCCTTATTTGTTTCTTCTCAACTCGTTAAAATTTCCCATGTCCAAGAAACAGTTTTTGTTGACAGCTCATTCATAGCTGCATATACATCTTTTTATTATGATATGTAATCTCTTTTTGAACATTTTCTTAAAACCATGTCAACTCTATAGCATTGTAAGTTCTGCAGCTGATAAATGGAAATTCCTTAGTATTTTCAATTCATGGTGAAGGAACCAACCAAAATCCTTGATCTGGAAATCTTATTTTCTAGTCCTGAGTACACCACCAAATGAGTAACCCTGAGATTTTACTTGTCCTGAGTGAGGTCACTTTCCTCATTTCTAAAATGGGGGAATTAGCCATTGTGATTCCAGCTTGTTTACTTACTCTCCTGAGTATGATTTTGTGTTCTCTTGATGTTTATTCTTTTTATTACTGAAAATTAGACACATAAACGAAGGTAGAAAACAATAAACTGTGTCCAGCCAATGACACAGAAAATATTAAAATAGTTAAAGCCTCCTGTGTGCCTTTACTCAAACATTTACCCTTCTTGTTTACCAAAATATAGACACTCTTGAATTGCATGTTTTCCTTCTTGCATGTATATATTATTAATATATTATTAATGTATATAATATTAATATATTATTATTTTCCTTCTTGCATGTATATATTCTTAATATATGCATATATGATCATTATTTAATTCACATTTTAAAATTTATATACAGTATGAAACTTACTGCTTCTTTGTTCATTCGAATCTTTAACTTTAATATTCATATATAAATGACATGCACTTCATTCCTTTTCAGTGGTATGTATATAACTCCATTGTGTGATTGAGTGAATTATCTTTTCTCATGCTGATGGACTTACAGGATATTTTAATTGTTTTCATTATTATAAAGAATACTGAAATAAGACTTTCTTGGATATGATGGTTTATGGTTCATAGCCTGTAAGCTAATTCTTCATAACTTCTCCCTCTTTTCTATTGGAAATATGATCTTTTACTTATTGGTTAATAAATGTCACCAGTTTATAGGTTTTAGTTTTTATTCAGTGATACATTTAAAGGATTTTTTCTGGTATTATCTTCTAATCCTGTTAATGTCATCATTTCTTCATATTACAATTTTTAATATGGTTCAATTTGTCAGTCTTTCACTTTATGTTCTTAGAAGTTTGTGACCTTTTTTAAGAAATCATTTTCTACCTTAAGAGCTCCTAAGGTTCAGAAGTTTTAGGATGTTGCTGCTGCTTGTACTTAAGCCGTTAATCTATGTAAAATTAAGTTTTATGTGTAGCATGAACTGCATCTCACATGCTGTAAGACAGTGATATAATTTTAGTAGTCTCATGTGAATAACCAATTGCTTTGGAAATACTCATTCAGTAATTTTTCATTTATGATCTGTATGTCCAGCTATGTCTGCTCCCATGTTATATAATGTTATATCAATAAATGCTTTAGGTTTCTAAAATTTCTTGCTATTATATAAAGGTATTCACACACTCATAGTTTTAATCTATAAATTTATATTGGTTACTCTTGATCTTTGCACTTGCATAAGGATTTGGGGGTTAGCTTATTAACTGAAAAAGGATGTTAGAATTTTTTTGGAATTGCATTGAATTTAACAAATATTTTGAAGAAAAATGTAATCTTTAATATACTTAATGGTCTTATCAATGTAAATGGTATATCGCTCCATTTATTCTTTTTTGTTGTTGTTCCCTTGTGTTAAGATTATTTTCTTTAGTAGTATGCTTATGTTTCTTTTTCTTAAAAAAATTTTTTTTTTACTTTACAATATTGTATTGGTTTTGCCATACATCAACATGAATCCGCCACGGGTGTACATGTGTTCCCCATCCTGAACCCCCCTCCCACCTCCCTCCCCATACCATCTCTCTGGGTCATCCCAGTGCACTATCCCCAAGCATCCTGTATCCTGCATCGAACCTGGACTGGCGATTCGTTTCTTATATGATATTATACATGTTTCAATGCCATGTTCCCAAATCATTCCACCCTCTCCCTCTCCCACAGAGTCCAAAAGACTGTTCTATACATCGCAGTCTCTTTTGCTGTCTTGCATACAGGGTTATCGTTACCATCTTTCTAAATTCCATATTTATGCATTGTTGTTGCTAAGTCACTTCAGTTGTGTCCAACTCTGTGCGACCCCATAGACAGCAGCCCACCAGGCTCCCCCGTCCCTGGGATTCTCCAGGCATGAACACTGGAGTGGGTTGCCATTTCCTTCTCCAATGCATGAAAGTGAAAAGTGAAAGTGAAGTCACTCAGTCGTGTCCGACTCCTGGCGACCCCATGGACCTGTCTCTTATACACATCTCTCCCAGCAATCTTGATTCCAGCTTGTGTTTCTTCCAGTCCAGCATTTCTCATGATGTACTCTGNACTGGAGTGGGTTGCCATTTCCTTCTCCAATGCATGAAAGTGAAAAGTGAAAGTGAAGTCACTCAGTCATGTCCGACTCTTGGCGACCCCATGGACTGCAGCCTACCAGGCTCCTCCATCCATGGGATTTTCCAGGCAAGAGTACTGGAGTGGGGTGCATGGACTGTAAAGTCCATGGAATTCTTTAGGCCAGAATAGTGGAGTGGGTAGCCTTTCCCTTCTCCAGGGGATCTTCCCAACCCAGGGATCGAACCCAGGTCTTCTGCATTGCAGGCGGATTCTTTCCCAGCTGAGCCACAAGGGAAAGGGTTTTTATATATTTACGTTAGTATACTATATTTGGTGGTTTTCTTTCTGGCTTACTTCACTCTGTATAATCGTCTCCAGTTTCATCCACCTCATCAGAACTGATTCAGATGTATTACTTTTAATGGCTGAGTAATACTCCATTGTGTATATGTACCACAGCTTTCTTATCCATTCATCTGCTGACGGACATCTAGGTTGCTTCCATGTCCTGGCTATTATAAACAGTGCTGCGATGAACGTTGGGGTACACGTGTCTCTTTCAGTTCTGGTTTCCTCGATGTGTTTGCCCACCAGTGGGATTGCTGGGTCATAAGGCAGTTCTATTTCCAGTTTTTTAAAGAATCTCCACACTATTCTCCATAGTGGCTGTACTAGTTTGCATTCCCACCAACAGTGTAAGAAGGTTCCCTCTTCTCCACACCCTCTCCAGCATTCTATTTCTTGTAGACTTTTGGATTGCAGCCATTCTGACTGGTGTGAAATGGTACCTCATTGTGGTTTTGATTTGCATTTCTCTGATAATGAGTGATGTTGAGCATCTTTTCATGTGTTTGTTAGCCATCTGTATGTCTTCTTTGGAGAAATGTCTATTTAGTTCTTTGGNTCAGAAGAGTGCTGACTCAGCAGACACACAAGCCAGAGACAGATTTGCAGAGGCTCAAGCACCTGGGAAGGAGATTCCAGCAAAACATTAGAGCAAAAAAAAAAATATATATATATATATATATATATATATGCCTATATATATACTCATGTATGGATGTGAGAGTTGGACCATAAAGACGGCTAAGTGCCAAAGAATTTATGCTTTTGAACTGTGGTGTTGAATAAGACTCTTGAGAGTCCCTTGGACTGCAAGGAGATCAAACCAGTCAATTGAAAAGGAAATCAATTCTGAATATTCACTGGAAGGACTGGTGCTGGAGCTGAAGCTCCAATACTTTGGCCACCTGATGTGAAGAGCCGACTAACTGATGCTGGGAAAGATAGGAGGCAGGAGGAGAAAGGGGCAACAGAGGATGAAATGGTTGGATGGCATCACCAACTCAATGGCCATGAGTTTGCGCAAGCTCTGGGAGATGGTGAAGGACAGGGAAGCCTGGCATGCTGCAGTCCATCGGTCTCAAAGAGTTGGACAGGACTGAACGACTGAGCAACAGCAAATATATATACACA
Source organism: Oreotragus oreotragus (assembly GCA_006410675.1). Classification (NCBI taxonomy): domain Eukaryota; kingdom Metazoa; phylum Chordata; class Mammalia; order Artiodactyla; family Bovidae; genus Oreotragus; species Oreotragus oreotragus. The sequence goes on from SJYX01007554.1 coordinate 40,050, forward strand.
CACACATCCATGCTAAGTCACTTCATCCAGGACCCTGTGGGACCCCATGGACTGTAGCCCACCAGACTCATCTGTCCATGGGATTCTCTAGGCAAGAACCCTGGAGTGGGTTGCCATGCCCTTCTCCGTGGGATCTTCCTGACCCAGGGATCAGAACCATGTCTGTTATATCTTCCGCATTGGCAAGTGGGTTCTTTACCACTAGTGCCACCTGGGAAGCCATATATATATATATGACTTTATCATAGTGGAGGTGGTGGTAAAATAAACTTTCCCAGCCACTTCTACCAAGGAACACTGCACAGAGTTCGATGCATATGGTGGTGGCAACCCTCCCTCAGGAGAAAAGGATAGCAGCAAGTGAATGCCTGGCAACCCCAGCTGTGCTGGTCATGGCTGGAGAAACCCATTTCTCTCCAGCAGCACCCAGAATGCTGAGTCAGAAACCCCATGACTGGGGGCGGGGGAGATTGGGAAAGAGGCAGAAAAGGGACAAGGTTCCTACTGACTGTGGTTGTTGGGAAGTCCACCCAGGACCCTCTGGGATACCATACTCAGGAGTCTCCCAGGCCTGTGGGCATCCCCAGTAACCAAGTGCTAAACCTTTGCCTCCTCCAGTTCCGTGGCTGACTCCTTGCACATGCAGCCATGTGTGGTGATGAGAGCTCTTTAGGCAGGGAGCATGCTCAGAAAAGGGGGCATAGGCTGTGGGCAAGAGAGAAACCACAGACTTGAGCCATAGCACCACCTTCTGGAAAACAAAAAGAAGAGTCCAGTAGCCAGCTTGGGTGACTTGAAAGAACCAGAGAAAATGTGAAAACTTAAGAATCCAGCCACAAGAGGGAACAAGAAGAAGGGAACAAGAACCCATACAAAGACAGATAAACCCGCAGATAATACCACCAAACATAATACTCGTTCTGCAAGCGTTAGTCACTCAGTTGCGTCTGACTCTTTATGACCCCATGGACTGTAGCCTGCCAAGCTCCTCTGTCCAGGGAATTCTCCAGGCAAGAATACAGGAACGGGTTGCCATTTCCTTCTCCAGAGGGTCTTCCCGACCCAAGGACTGAACCTGGGTCTCCTGCATTACAGGCAGATTCTTTACCATCTGAGCCACCAGGGAGGCCCACCCATTCTGAAGGCAACAAGCAAAGAGGAGCTGGGCTTCCCAGGTGGCACTAGTGGTAAAAAAAAAAAACCACCTGCCAGTGCAGGCAATGCAAGAGACGCAGGTTCGCTCTAAGCTCTTGTAATACCTGCCTGTGTTAAAATAGATAACTAATGGGAAGTTGCTATACAAAACACAGGGAGCTCAATATGGTACTCTGTGATAATCTAGAGGGGTGGGATGGGGTGGGGATGGGGGCACATTCTAGAGGGAGGGGATATATGTATACTTATGCTGACTCACGTTGTTGTATGGCAGAAACCAATGCAATATTGTAAAGCAATTATCCTCCAATTAAAAATAAATTTTTAAAAAAGTGAAAAAAGTTGCTTTCAGCTGAAAAAAAAAAGAGAGAGAGAGAGATGCAGGTTCAATCCCTGGGTCAGGAAGATCCCCTGGAGGAGGGCATGGCAACCCACTCCAGTATTCTTGCTAGAGAATTCCATGGACAGAGCATGGTGGGCCACAGTCCACGGGGTCACAAAGAGTTGGAATGCACGCACTGTTTCTTCAAATGCAAAAGCAGCAATGCAAAGCTACAAGGAATGCGAAAGATCAAGAAAACATGCCAGCGCAAAAAGAAAAATAATGATCCTTCAATTATCGTATCACTATTATCATAACTGAGCTCAAAGGTTATGTGATGTGGTGATAAAGGATTCAAAATACATGTTTTGAAGAAACTCAATAAGCTACAAAAAACAGAAAGATAATTCAATGAAATCTCAAGAAAAAAAATACATGATCAAAATGAGATTTCCCCCCCCCCCAAACATATAAATATTATTAAAATAAAAAAACAAAAACAGAGGTCTGGAGCTGAAGAACTTGAAGAATGAAAAAATTTTAAAAGTGCAATAAAGACCATCTGCAGTACAGTAGAATGAATAGAAGACAGAATTAGAGGATTAGAGGAGAGAAAATTTGAAATAGCCCAGTTAGAGGAGAACAAAGGACAAAGAATGAAGAATGCCTACATGATATGGGATCCCATCAAAAAACAAGTGGCTGAATATTCAGTATTACAGGAGAAGAGAGCAAATCATTTATTTAAAGAAATAGTAGCCGAGAACTGTCCAAATCTGAAAAGAGAATCAGACATCAAATTTCACAGAGCTAATAGATCACTCTATTGTATCAAAGATCTTCTCCAAGATACATTGTAATTGTTGTTCAGTTACTCAGCCGTGACTCTTTGTGACCCCATGGACTGCAGCACACCAGGCTTCCCTGTCCTTCACCATCTACCGGAGCTTGCTCAAACTCATGTCCATTGAGTTGGTGATGCCATCCAATCATCTCATCCTCTTTCGTTCCCTTCTCCTGCCTTCAATCTTTCCCAGAATCAGGGTCTTTTCCAATGAGTCAGTTCTTCACATCAGGTGGCCAAAGTATTGAAGCTTCAGCATCAGTCCATCCAGTGAATATTTAGTGTTGATTTCCTTTAGGATTGACTGGCTTGATCAATTATAATATAGTTGTCAAAAATTTAAGATAAAGAAAGAATTCTAAATGCAGTCAGGGGGAAAGAAAGACATTACAACCTACAAAGGAACTTCCATTAGCCCATCTATAGATTTTTAGCAGAAATCCTACAGACCAGGAGAAAGTAAAATGACATAATCAAAGTGTTGAAAGAAAAAACTGCCAGTCAAGGATACTCTATCCAGGAAAGTTATCATTCAGATATGAAAAGAAAAAAAAAAAAGATTTTCCTAAAAAAACAAAAGCTGAGGAATTTTACCATACTATTTCAATTTTGCAAGAAATGCTGAAAGGAGTTCTCAAGCTGAAATGAAAAGACATGGAAACATACAAAAGAATACCATACACTGGCAAAGGTAAATATAAATCAGATGTAGAAAATTTAAAACCTGTAAGAGGATAATGTGTTAACCACTGAACTATAGTATAAATATCAAAGAAAAAGACTATTAAAAATTATAGCTAGTGTACTGGGTAAAAGAATACACAATATAAAAAAGTAAATAATGAAATAAAATTATTAAAGGAGCAGAGTGAAAGGAAAAGATTTTGAGGATGATTGAATGAAATGCGCTATCAGCTTAAAACAGACTATTTTACCTACAAGATGTCTTATGTAAGCCTCATGGCAAAGTAAAAAATATAAAATACTTAGGAATAAATTTAACCAAGGAAGTGATAGCCTTTTCCCATCAAAGGAGCCAGGATGCTCTTCAGTTCAGAGACTGAATCAATATAGAAAAAAATCCTAAAATTTGTGTGAAATCATAGAAGACTCCTAACAGCTAAAGTATTCATGAGAAAAAATAAAGCTGGAGGCATTGTACTTTCAGATTTCAAGTAAAACTATAGTAATTTTAATAAAATAGAATGGTACAGGTAAATAGATATACACACTAGTGATACAGAATTGAGAGCAAAGAAATAAACTCCTGCGTATATGGTCAACTAATATTTGACAAGGAAACCAAGTCTCCTGCATTGTCAGACAGGTTCTTTACCACCAGTGCCACCTGGGAACCCTTTGGCAAGGAAACCGAGAACATTCAACAAGGAAAGGATAGTCTCTTCAGTAAGCTGTATTGGGAAATTTAGATGGCCACATGTGGAAAAATAAAATTAATCCTTATATTACACTACTCATAGCAATTAACTGGAAGTGGATTAAAGACTTAAACATAAGACTTGATATCTTAAAACTCTTAGAAGAAAATATAGAAAAGAAATTCCTTGACATTAATTTCTTAAGCATGATAACAAAAGCAAAAGTCAGTAAGTGGAATTATATAACACTTCTGCAGAGCCAATGAAATGAAAAGGAAAAGGCAACCTACAGGATGAGAAAAAAAATATTTGCAAGCCATAAATCAGATAAAGGGTTAATATAATTATATAATAACTCATATAATTCAATGAGGAAATACAAAATAATACAATTAAAAATGGGCAGAGAAATTAAATGGAGCTTTTTCCTAAGGAGACATTTAAATGACCAACAAGTACATGAAAAGATGGTCAACATCACTAATTATTAGGAAATGCAAATCAAAACCATGAGACGTCACCTCACACGTGTCAGAGTGGTTATCATCAAGAAGACAAGAGGTAACAAGTGTCGGTAAGGATGTGGAGATAAAGGAATCCTTGTACACTGTTGGCAGGAACATAAATTGGTGTAGCAACTATGTAAAACAGCATGAAGTTTTTCTAAAAGATTAAAAATAGAACCATCATATGGTTCAGCAATTCCAATCCTGGATATATATCCAAAGGAAATGAAAACAGGAGTTCAAAGAGATATAAGTGTTCCCACGCTTACTGCAGCATTATTCACAACAGGCAACCTATGGGAAGAACATAAGTGACCATCAATGAATAAATGGATAAAGAAATGTAAGCCACACACACACACACACAAGAATACTATTCAGACACAAGAAAGAAGGAAACCTTGTCATTTGTGACAACATGGATAAACCTTGAGGGCATTATGCTAAGTGAGATAAATCAGATAAGGAAAGACTGTATGATATCACTTACACATAGAAGCGAAAAAAGCTGAACTTATAGAAGCAGAGAGTAGAATGATGGTTACCCAGGGCTGGGTTGAGGGTGTGTAGAGGAAGTCTGGAGATGTTGTTTAAGGATATAAACTGGGAACTAGTAGATAAATAATTCCTGGAAAGCTAATGTACAGCATAGTGGTGACAGTCAACAATACTGGATTATAAACTTCAAAGTCCCTAAGAGACTAGATCTTAAAAAACACACACAAAAAATGATGTGATAGAGGTGCTAGCAAATGTTATAGTGGTAATTTATACTGTAATATAAATATGTGGCATGTTAGTACATCATATAAATTAACCTTACACAATGTTATACGCCAATTGTATTTCAATAAAAATAATAGAGGGCTTTAGAAATAAGTCATGGTTTAATGTCGAAATTGGAATTACCTTAAGCTAGCAGTTTTTGCAGTGTTCAACAAAGGTATTGTATAGCTGTGTTTCCTTAGAATGTTTTACATAGCTTGTGGCACCCCTGCGAATTCACTGCAACACACAGCATGGCCTGCACACTTTGGAAACCGTGACTCTTGTCTTTCTCCAACTACCAGTTGGATGGAAAGAATCTGAGGACTCAGAGACTGGAACAACAAGATGGAGACTGGACCCCTGTGTCTTCATGCAAGGAGAGGCATTCCAGAAAAACACTTAAAAAAGGAACTCCTGCTTCAGCCTGGAGCAAGAATGAGATGTAATTGTTTTTGACATGCTGCTGCTGTTTGAGGATTATTGGTAACAGCAGTTGCAAAAGGTGACTCTTAAAATTTCCAAATTGATTAAACATCTGTAGGCCTAGTTTTGTAAATCCAAGCTTTGCTTCACATTGGATGGTTCATTCCTCCAGGGAATGAATGTTAGATTACTTACTCTTCAGCCTTGGTGACTTGCTTTAATGTCTTGGGAAAGCACTGAAGAAGAGGATCTTTCTCTAGAGACAGGTGTTCTCTGAGTCAACATAATATTTGCAAAGTAAGCAAGAGTGTGCCTCAGTGACCACATTAGCAACCAAAATGCAAATGTTCTTGGGGGCTTTGGGGATGCTTGTTTTCCAAAAGAAGAAAGTATTGTTTAAAAAAAAAAATCAAGCAGGGGTTGGTCTGGCCTTCATCTGTTAGCAAGGACATGCGCTCTGGCTGATGAGCTGTAAAACACACCATCAAAGGAAATGACAATGGAGCAAATTGACAGTCTAGCTCACTCATATAGCATCAGCATTGGAAGCTGGTGTTCACCGCTCGATGCTGGGGACTTAGGGGCTCTTTCCTCTGAAGTAGGTCACGTTTTCAATTTAGGTCTTGTTTCCTGACCTACCTAGGGAAGACTGTAGTTCAAAAGCAGGTAAATGTTTCTGGGAAAGTTTCCATTTGATTTTAACATTATTAGTTACAGCTCTGAGAATCCCTCCCAATTATTCTGAAGAAGCATAGAGCCAAAAGGGTGACGTTCTTCACATTCTTGTAAATAATTAAATGTCACTATGCTTCTAGAAACCTCATGGGATACATACATCTACAACATCTTGATGGTTTTAAGCAAAATAATGACGCTCTTTGATTTCACAAGTTTAGCCCAGATCTTCCCCCCTTTCACCTGTTTATTGACTTACTTCATGCCCAGACTTCTGAACAGAGGTCATTCACTGCTGGCTGTGGGTGGAAAAATCTGGAATGGACCTCCTTGCCCCCATGACTTTTAGAAAATATTACAGAGAACGTGTGGTTCTTTGCACATGTTTTCATGAAGATGATCTGAGGGTCTGTTTGCCTTAGACCAATTCACACCACTGAAACCTGCTTCCATGGTGTCTTCCAGAAGAGAAAATATGTATAGTACCTTTTGATTGCTTTCATATTTATTAAGGTATAATTGACAAATAAAATTGTAATATATTTAAAGTCTACATCATGGTAGTTTTGATGTCTGCTTTTTAATGTTGTAAAATAAAACTTAAAAATAGCTGAATTAAAAAATTTTTTTTTTTATGGATGAGTATGGGCACCCCACCCCAGTACTCTTGCCTGGAAAATCCAATGGATGGAGTAGCCTGGTGGGCTGCAGTCCATGGGGTCACTAACAGTCGGACAGACTTACCTTTTGATTGCTTTCATCTTTATTAAGGTATAATTGACAAATAAAATTGTAATATATTTAAAGTCTACATCATGGTAGTTTTGATGTCTGCTTTTTAATGTTGTAAAATAAAATTTAAAAATAGCTGAATTTTTAAATCTTTTTTTTTATGGATGAGTATGTTATTGTTTATCTGTGGCTATTTCCATTCTATTAGTTATCTATTTTGGCATGATAAGTTACCAGAAAACTTAGCTTAAAATCACGCCTCTGTGAAACAGATAGACTCACAGAGTTAGAGAATGGTTGCTGTGGGGGAAGGGCAGGGGGAAAGGATAGTTACGGAGTTTGGGATGGACATGTACACACTACTATATTTTAGATGGATAACCAACAAGCACGTGGAACTCTGCTCATGTTATGTGCCAGCCTGGATGGAAGGAGAGTCTAGGGGAGAAAGGATACATGACATGTATATGTGTGGTAGGAAATGGCAACCCACTCCAGTGTTCTTGCCTGGAGAATCCCAGGGATGGGGGAGCCTGGTGGGCTGCCGTCTATGGGGTCACACAGAGTCAGACACGACTGAAGTGACTTAGCAGCAGCAGCAGCAGCAGCATGCTATTGTTTATCTGTGGCTAATTCCATTCTATTAGTTATCTATTTTGGCATGATAAGTTAACAGAAAATTTAGCTTAAAGTCACACCTCTGTGAAACAGATACAGACTCACAGACTTAGAGAATGGTTGCTGGGGGGGAAGGGCAGGGGGAAAGGATAGTTACAGAGTTTGGGATGGACATGTACACACTACTATATTTTAGATGGATAACCAACAAGGACCTACTGTATAGCACGTGAAACTCTGCTCAATGTTATGTGCCAGCCTGGATGGAAGGAGAGTCTAGGGGAGAAAGGATACATGACATGTATATGTGTGGCTGAATCCCTTTGCTGTCCACCTGAAACTACCACAACTAATTTTAATCAGCTATACTCCAGTAGAAAAGAAGAAAGACTTTTTCCAGGCTCACATCTCTGTGTTCTGAGCTGTGCTCAGGTTTCCAGGAATCTGGTACAGCTGGGGGGTGGGATAAAGGGAAGAGGTGGGGAGGAGGGCAGAAGCTGCTGGGCACTGTTGAGAGCCTGGTGACTGGGGGTGGAGCTCGAGGTAGGGGAACATATTACTTTGACTTGGGTTGGCATTGCCTGGGGTTGAGCCTCCCCAGACCAGCATCACATGCCTTGGGTTCTGGCTCACATCTGCCCAGTTACAGTGATTCCAGCAAGGCTGGGGGAGCCACTTCCCCAACAGAAGCCACAGGGCAGGAAGCTTCTGGGGAGACACAATGGAGAAAGAGATGCTTCTCTCCCCAGTCATATGCACCGGCCTCTCCATCATGTTCCCAAAGTGCCATGGTGGTCTCTACAGCAAGCACTGGTGTTTGTTTGTTTTTTTTTTAATATTTTCTGAGTTTTATTTCTCTTGCCATTGAGTCAAATTAAAAGGTGGCAGGTCAAAAAGCAGGAGGCTGATGCTGAGTCTTGAAATTTGACTGAGTAGGATCTAGAGTGCTTGGTATGGAGATCACTCACTTATCAGAACCGAATAAAGGACATGGGTTAGAGTGGCTCTGTTCCTGGACGTTTAGATGACCGTAGTTACTTCTCACCATTTTCTGTTTCCCCATTTGTAATAGATTAAGTGGAAGAACTCACGCTGTTATTCCACAGGACACATCATGTGCTCAGCAGACTTTTTGCCTCCATGACTTTTACCACCTGCTGTTCTACGCTTGAATGTGCTTTGTTACATGGCAAAGGGACTATGCAGATGTAATTAAGGTACTAATCAACTGACTTTAAGGCAGAAAATGACCCTGAGTTACCTAGTTACTGCTGCTGCTAAGTCGCTTCAGTTGTGTCCAACTTTGTGCGACCCCATAGACGACAGCCCACCAGGCTCCGCCGTCCCTGGGATTCTCCAGGCAAGAACACTGGAGTGGGTTAAGTCTGATACAATCACATGAGTCCTTGAAAGCAGAGCTTTCTCCCAGCTCTGGGCAAAAGAATTCAAAGAGAGTTGAAGCACAAGGATTTGATGTGCTGTTGTTGGCTTGAAGATGGAGGGGCCCATATGGAAAGCGTGAGAAGGGACTGAATTTTGCCATCAACCAGTGGCCTTGTGATCCCATGAATGTAGCCCACCAGTTTCCTCTGTCCATGGGATTCTCCAGGCAAGAATACTGGAGTAGGTTGCCATTTCCTCCTCCAAGGGATCTTCCCCACTCTGGGAATAAAACTGCATCTCCTGTGGCTTCTGCACTGGCAGGTGAAATTTTTTACCACTGGAAAGCCACTTGGAAAGCCCGCTAATTGCCATTTTAGGTAAAGAATATGAAGAAAAGATATCTGTGAACTCTGCCTCAGGGGATAATTATCAGGAAAGTTCTACCTCTTTGTATCATCAATCATTGTTACTGGATGACATTATTTGTTTATTGCTATGTTGATGAAAAATTAATCAGTTGATCTAAGAAAAACGGAGAACTTTACCAGAACCAAATTTTAACATTCTAAGCTGGGAAGAGCATCTCAGAAAGCTCTGAGAACTGTTCTGCCCCTTCCAAGTCAAGGTAGTTATATAAGGTTTTGGAGACAGAGGGCTGTAGACAGTTTACACAATCCAGATCTAGGAATCATCATGGCCTCTTACGAGATCAAGAAGAAATGTTATGTTCTCAGGATTTGTCTTGTTTATCCTAAGAAAATGTTGCTTGTTGTCTTCGAGCAGGTATTTCTGCCCGTAGGAGAGGTTTGGATGTTACATAATGCAGATACACAATGCACACTAAGGAAGAGGGAGGAGTCAAAGGGCAGAAAATAATTTTATGTTTAAATTTCTCTTGTCGTGCCACAAAATATGAATTTTATTTCTCAGCTACAAATGTCAAAGATCAATTTATGCAAAGATCAAATTAATACAGACATTAGACACTATAAAAGTATTTTAAAAATAGAATGATTACCACTGGTCAATGTGAATGAAGGAGGTTTCCAGGAGTAAGGGAATCAGAGGTTTCTCTGTAATAGTCTTACGGATGTCGCCAAAGCCATGTATAAAGGAGGCTCCATATCCTCTGTTGTTGCTCCTTCTCTATAGAGGGTTAGATCACTCTCAAGCCACCATAGGAGGGTTAATCAGACAATAAGTCTCGAAAGCTTTAGATGCTCACAAATTGACTTTCTCTTAAGAAGGCTTGTAAACAAATAGTGTGTCATTATAAGACCATTACAACATCTTGGGTGGGCTTTGGCTTTCTGCCCAGAGTTTGGAAGAAGAGATAATCAGCAAGTGTGATCAAACCACTCTGTGGCCTGTGGGTTCCTGAGGCTGCTGAAGCTCTCATTACATCCATCAGCCGGTGACAACTCTGGGGCGCCCACTGTGTGCGGAGCACTCAGCGCCATGGGAAGCATTTGAGCAGAGAGAAGATGGTTCTTCTGCTCTAGAAGAGTTTTGACTTTTCCAGGGCAGTGAGGAGCACACACATGAAAATAAGTAAGAAGATAAAAGAGAAACAACCATTTGGCCGCACCAGAAAACTCCAAGCCACGTTTTCCTGACATAGTTATCTGTCATCAGCTTGATTCGCGTGATCGCGTGGTCAGGGTTAGATGGAGTTAAAAAGGGAGTTCGATGGAAACGTGGAGATTCGGGGAGGGCACGGGGAAGGAGGAAGAGAGCAGCAGCAGCAGGGTTCACAGGAGGAGTAGAGGCTAGTGTAGGCGCTCAGAGGTAAGAAGGAGGGGTGAGAATGGGGGAGGTTAACGAGGGTTGCTTGGGCTTTGCTGGTGGCTCAGCGATAAAGAAACCACTGGCCAAGGCAGGAGATGCAAGTTCGATTCCTGGGTCGAGAAGATCCCCTGGAGAAGGAAATGGCAACCCACTCTAGTATCCTTGCCTGGGAAATCCCATGGACAGAGGGGCCTGGTGGGCTGCATTCTGTGAGTCACAAGAGTCAGACCCAACTTAGCAGCTAGCCAACCAGCAAAGGTTGCTTAGATTCGTACCATGAAATCAACACTGGGAGTGAGGACAGCTCAATGTCATGGGGACGGTCAGTTACGGAACCCAACACCTTGAAGTTCAAGATCAAGAATTTTCTTCGGTTTGAGGAAATTAGGTATTTCTACAGGTTTCTGAGAAAGAGCCAGGCTTCGCAGAACAGAGCCAAGAATGGAAGCAGAACGGAAAGAGATGCCATCCTGTGGCTCACCCAGTGGATGCCATTTGGGTCCCAGATCTTCTGTAAAGCCTGTCATGCCTCATCTTTTCTCTGAACATTTATCATATTTAGAGGTTATACTACATAATCTATCACTTGATCATTCTCTTTTCAGCTTGTTCATATAACACAAAATCAATATAAGAGCCGTGGTTGACACAAATGTTATGCAATTAAATAATTGTTACCATCAAGGAAGTGTTTTCTATAGGAAATAAAGGGCTATGCAATGATTTTTGAGGCTAGGCTTGCTTGTGGGTGAGCACAATTTGCTTCTGATTACAGTGTGAACTTCAGACCTCCTAGGTGGTGCTAGTGATAAAGAAGTGAAGTGAAGTCGCTCAGTCGGGTCCAACTCTTTGTGACCCCATGGACTGTAGCCTACTGGGCTCTTCTGTCCATGGGATTTTCCAGGCAATAGTCCTGGAGTGGATTGCCATTTCCTTCTCCAGGGGATCTTCCCAACCCAGGGATCGAACCCGGGTCTCCTGCATTGTAGACAGACGCTTTACCATCTGCCTGCAATGCAGGAGGCAGAAGAGACGCGGGTTTGATCCCTGGGTCAAGAAGATCCCCTGGAGGAGGGAATGACAACCGACTCTAATATTCTTGCCAGGAGAATCCAATGGACAGAGGAGCCTGGCAGAGCTACAGTCCATAGGGGTCGCACAGAGCGGGACACGACTGAAGCAACCTAGCATGCATGCACAGAATATAAACGTCCCAGGATTGAGGCCAGTCATTAACTTGCATACTGACGCTCCTGGTATTTTGTCATTCGTTTTGCTTATCACTGACATCTTAAACATTAGCAATGACTCCCATTGTCTCTACTCTTGCTCTCAACTGCCATGCTCCCCGAGAAGAGTGAGGGGCCCGGGCCCGAGTTCCTTTGTCCTGTCAACTTGAGGCTGTCTTACGACGATGATTGTCAATTTAACCAGAAGAAGACCTTGGTTAAAACAAATTATCATAGGGAAGGGAGTGGTACTCTGTAAGCCTGGATCAGACCCTGGGGAGAAAGGGAAGGATGGAGGAGAGCAGGGGTTGGGGGGCAGGGTAGCTGGGCAGATGGTAACACTCAGATCTGTGAGACAGCCTAAGATCTCATCTCCCTCCTTCTGCAGGTAGATTAGGACTCCAAGCTCTTTGGTTTGAAATACAAATAATCCATGAAAATGTGGAACAGTGCTTAACCACCCCAAGGACACAGTGCTTACTTAATTTCCAATAAGTGGAAATTAAAAAACACTGGGTTACTTTTGAAAGGTTTTTGAATGGGAGGGATTTGGTGAGGACCCTTTCTAAATGACAGCACCCTTGGTTTGATTTGAAATTTTAATTCAGTGTTGAACTCTCTAGGTACAGCTTGCAATCCAGATTTCTAACATGTTACAAACATTATCAATATATATTTCTATACTGATATCACTCTAATGGCAGAAAGTGAACTAAAGAGCCTCTTGATGAAGGTGAAAGAGGAGACTGAAAAAGCTGGCTTAAAACTCAACATTCAAAAAATGAAGAGCATCTGGTCCCATGCTGCTGTTACTTCAGTCCTGTCCAACTCTGTGTGACCCCAGAGACGGCAGCCCACCAGGCTCCCCTGTCCCTGGGATTCTCCAGGCAAGAACACTGGAGTGGGTTGCCATTTCCAGAACTCTCCAATGCAGGAAAGTGAAAAGTGAAAGTGAAGTCACTCAGTCGTGTCTGACTCTTTGCGACCCCGTGGACTGCAGCCTCCCAGGCTCCTCCGTCCATGGGATTTTCCAGGCAAAAGTACTGGAGTGGGGTGCCATTGCCTTCTCCCTGGTCCCATGACTTCATGGCAAATAGATGGGGAAACAATGGAAACAGTGACAGATTTTACTTTCTCAGACTCCAAAATCACTGTGGATGGTGACTGCAGCCAGGAACTGAAAAATACTTGCTCCTTGGAAGAAAAGCTATGACAAATCTAGACAATCTATTAAAAAGCAGATACATCACTTTGTGACAAAGGTCCATAGAGTCAAAGCTATGGTTTTTTTCAGTAGTCACATATGGATGCGAGAGTTGACCATAAAGAAGGCTGAGTGCTGAAGAATTGATGCTTTTGAATTGTGGTGCTGAAGAAGACTCTTGAGAGTCTTTTGAACTGTAAAGAGATCAAACCAGTCAATCCTAAAGGAGATCAACCCTGGATATTCACTGGAAGGTGAATCCATTGGAAGGACTACTCATTCAGCTGAAGCTGAAGCTCCAATACCTTGGTCACCAACTGTGAAGAGCTGACTCATTGGAAAAGACCCTGATGCTGGGAAAGATTGAGGGCAGGAGGAGAAGGGGATGGCAGAGGATGAGATGGTTAGGCAGCATCATCAGCTCAATGGACTTGAGTCTAAGCAAACTCCAGGAGAGAGCGAAGGACAGGAAAGCCTGTCGTGCTACAGTCCACGGGATTGCAAAGATCTGGACAGGACTTGGCAACTGAACAATAACAAGTGAAAAATGGCACGAAAGACCAGCACACCAGAATCTGATCGCAATGACTGCTTCTGCTGATTCAGCTGAAGTCAAGCACACCTAATTCATGTTCCTACTGTCCAACACTCATCCTGTGCCAAATACTATACCATGTCTTAACAGGGTATTATCTCATTTGATTTTCATCATGATCCTGAATTCCTACTGTCCATGATAAAAACAGCCAACACTCATCCTGTCCCAAATACTATACCATGTCTTAACAGGTTATTATCTCATTTGATTTTCATCATGATCCTGAATTCCTACTGTCCACGATAAAAACAGCCAACACTCATCCTGTGCCAAATACTATACCACGTCTTAACAGGTTATTATCTCATTTGATTTTCATCATGATCCTGAAATGTGGGTTCTTTTACTTTGTCCCTTTTCCCAGAGGAGGAAAGCAAAAAGTTAGAGAAATTAAAGATGAACCATATGAAATTGCTAATATTCAACTGGTTTGGAACTTCAGATATGGCAGTCTCATATGGTTCAACCTGATTAATGTGTCCAAGGTCACATGATGGACAAATGGTGAAAATTAGCCAAAGCAACTCACTCTCAAGCCCTGGGGCCTTATCCACTAGACAATACTGACTACATGTAGCTGAAAGATGAAGGTGAGTGAGCCAGGGGTCAAGATTATAAGATAAGCCTTTGAAGGCAAATCATTTCAGGGCAGTTCAGAAAAAAAACTATTTCTGTAAAGTCTAGGAAAGTAACATGAGTCAGTTTGTGTTAGCAACAGGGTTGGAGTAAGCAAAATTCTGAACACTCAGCTTTGTATTTGTCACCAAATTGCTGGAAGTGACTTCCTTTTTAACTCTCATATTGTTCTGTTAATGGATATGATACCAACGGTCTCTTGAGGGATGCTTTCAAAGGGGTACCTAAGCTGAATGGACCAGGAGACAGGAGCCACTCAACATTTCCAGCAAAGAAAGTTCAAGCCCTAAGGATGCTTCCCAAGAGGTCAGCCTCACTGAGCAGGAGGGAGCCCTGGGCCAGGCTTCTCTTAGTATTCTGGAGGATGGATGAGCAACCATTTTCCCTTTCTAGATTGTTCGCTCCTTCAGAGCTGGAAATCTACAATGACTCAAGAGTTCTGACTCATTTTGATGAGCTTGTCATTAACACAAATCAGATGAAGTTGAAAGCCCATCTCAACATCACGAGGTCAAACACAGGCTGCTCTCACTGGAAAAACTCCCCCAGGCGCTTGCTTTCACAAGCGTTGTTATGAGGAAGAGGTTCAAAGAAACGTTACTCAAAAGAATGTTTGTACTTCCCATGGTGTATGCAGCCAGGCTGCAGATGAAAACGATAGCAATTTATTTTGAAATTTGCTCTTTAATTCTGACGGATTTTCTAAGCAAATGATTTTGAATCCAACAGCTGCTGGGTGAGCAGAACGTGCTAGAATAAATCAATCTTCTGCTACCTCCAGAGTGGTGACTAATATGTCTTGGTTAGTGCAGTAAAGATTCCTACATTCAAAATACAGAGCACCAGGCACAACTTGCATGTGATTGCAAATATTCAAATGACATGTACAGATCCTGCAAAGACTGAGTAATAAATCATACAGCAACCAAACGCCTTCCCATTTGCATGGATTTCTATTGACTTGAAAGAAAAAAGAAACACACGAGGACAAGCATAATCAAAAGCCAACTCTGGGTGTCTCTTACTGTTTTTGACCTGGCCTGGTCTTACAAACGTGGGACCGAGCCTAGTCTTAGAAAAATTTAAATACAGAGTAACGTGGTCTCTGCCAGGGGAACAGCTTATTGAGCAGCAGGTCCTAGAACACTCCCAAGCCTACTCCCACCAGGGTTCATCCTACAGACTCTGGGCAAGGAGAACATGCCCCTAACACATCTCCAAATGGAAAGGGATATGATGTCCTGCTCTCCTCCAAAACAGAATCTTGGAGTGGAGGGAGTAATCGGCTGGGGGGGTGGGGGGGTTGTGGAAATGTGCTTAATGTAAGGAGGAGAAAATAAACAATGGTCAATGGGAAAAGAGGAAAAATCAAGGAACCAGGACAAGGAGGTGGATTTTTAATAGTAAGATACCCAAGTTTTCACAATGCAAATGCTCGTAAGACTAAATAAAGCATGACATAATAAAGCACTTCTTTACCTTCGAAATCCCTCTAGATTTACTATGTACAGGATTTTATTTGTTTATTCATTTGGCTGCGTTTGTCTCAGTTGCAGTATGTGGGATCTTTGCTCCAGTATATGAAGTCTTTCAAGGCCCTGCACAGACTCTCTTTAGTTGTGGCTCAAGGGCCCAGTTGCTCTGCACCATGTGGGATCTTAGCTCCCCAACCAGGCATCCATCCAACCTGCATCCCTTGCTTCCAAAGGTCGATTCTTTACCCCCAGGCCACCAGGGAAGTCACAATATTTAGGATTTTAAAATGCTATATCTAGCTATTCCTAGAAGGCCCACTGCCTAGGAATAAAAGAATATTCTTTTTTAGAAAGTCAGATGTCTATACCCTTCCTCTCCCTGATCCCCTGTTATTTATCAGAAATCAGAAGGATGAGTTGAATAATCCGGGGATCTGTGTTTCAAATCTAAAGATTTTGATGCAAAAGGGAAAAAATAAAAAAGTGTAGGACTATGGAAAATAAATGACAAAAGGAATCATTGTATGTATTTTGAGCCTTTGGATATCTCTACAAGATTAATCCAGGTGGCTGTAAACTCACAAAATACAGAATATGTCTGTGTATAGAAGCTAAACATGATGCCTTTCTTTTGAAAACCTATTGTTCCAGGACCTGGGTGTTTAAAGTGCTCCACACAGTTTGGGTAGATTGCTTTCCAGGCTCCTTCTTCTCAGTGACTGGGCAATCGTGAATGCATCCTTGTATGGGAGGTAAGGCAGTTTTGTTGTGGCATCAGTGGAAAGACTTGAAAAGGCTTCTACATATAACAAGAAACCATAATTCTCCATCTTACATTTCATGTCATTTCAATCAGATTGCTTTAGGCCTCCAGGTTCAAAAGTTAGATTGAGCAGCTGGTGTTCCTTCTCCATTCATCACAAATATAGAATCAAAACACAGATCCATCACATCTGTTAACAGATAAATAATATAAAACATACCCCAAGTAATCGGAAAGTTAGTGTCACCTTTGTCCCTTCAACTGTCAGACTGTGCTCAGGACCTGGTTTTGCTAAAGAAAATTCAAGCATATCTGTACACATGAAGAGGTTGTGATGGAAAATCATAGATACCATGTATTGATCTATTGAGTTGGCAAAAATGTTTCCTTCAGGTCTTAAGGAAAAAATAAAAGACACATTTTTCATTTTCACAAAGAACTTTATTGAACAGTGTATTCACCATTTTGTTCCACTACTTTCTGCCATTTTTTCAGGCAACTTCATAATTCCGTCTCCCCAAAACTTTTTATTTTTTATGCAAAGAACTGTTCTTGGTGCCTTGAACAGTCTTCCAGGGAATTGAGTTTTTTCCATTAAAAGAATCTTGCAAAGACTAAACCAAATCAAAATTCTTAAGGTGCAATGTCTGGTCAATACGGTGGATGAATCAGAACTTTCCAGCCAAGCTGTAACAGTTTTTGCCTGATCATCAAAGAGACATGCAGTCTTACATTATCCTGATGGAAGATAATGCATTTTCTGTTGACTAATTCCAGATACTTTTCATCAAGTGCTGCTTCAGTTGGTCTAATCAGGAGCAGTACTTGTTGGAATTAATCATTTGTTTTTCCGGAAGGAGCTCATAATAGAGGACTCCCTTCCAATCCCACCTATATACACCGCCACCTTCTTTGGATGAAGACCGGTCTCTGGTGTGGGTAGTGGTGGTTCACTACATTTGCCCCCTAGTCTCTTCCATTCCACATCATTATACAGTATCTGTTTTTCATCACCCATCACAATTGATTTTAAAAGACAGAATATTTTCATTGTGTTTCAGTAGAGAACCACATGAAGAAATATAGTCAAGTTGTTTTTTGTTTAACTTATGTGGAACCCAAACAACAAAGTGATTAACATAACTAAGCTGGTGCAAATGATTTTCAGTGCTTTTTTTCAGGCAACTTCATAATTCCGTCTCCCCAAAACTTTTTATTTTTTATGCAAAGAACTGTTCTTGGTGCCTTGAACAGTCTTCCAGGGAATTGAGTTTTTTCCATTAAAAGAATCTTGCAAAGACTAAACCAAATAAAAATTCTGAAGGTGCAATGTCTGGTCAATACGGTGGATGAATCAGAACTTTCCAGCCAAGCTGTAACAGTTTTTGCCTGATCATCAAAGAGACATGCAGTCTTACATTATCCTGATGGAAGATAATGCATTTTCTGTTGACTAATTCCAGATACTTTTCATCAAGTGCTGCTTCAGTTGGTCTAATCAGGAGCAGTACTTGTTGGAATTAATCATTTGTTTTTCCGGAAGGAGCTCATAATAGAGGACTCCCTTCCAATCCCACCTATATATACCGCCACCTTCTTTGGATGAAGACCGGTCTCTGGTGTGGGTAGTGGTGGTTCACTACATTTGCCCCCTAGTCTCTTCCATTCCACATCATTATACAGTATCTGTTTTTCATCACCCATCACAATTGATTTTAAAAGACAGAATATTTTCATTGTGTTTCAGTAGAGAACCACATGAAGAAATATAGTCAAGTTGTTTTTTGTTTAACTTATGTGGAACCCAAACAACAAAGTGATTAACATAACTAAGCTGGTGCAAATGATTTTCAGTGCTTGACTTGGATATTTTGAGTAAGCTGGCTATCTCCTGTGTGGTGTAATACTGATTGCTTTCAATTAATGTCTCAATTTGACCTCTGTTAACTTCAACTGGTCTACCCGACTGTGGAGCATTGTCCAGTGAGAAATCTCCAGCATGAAACTTTGCAAACCACTTTTAACATGTTTGATCAGTCACAGCACCTGCTCCATACAGCACACAAATATTTTTGTGTTTCAGTTGCATTTTAACTTTTTTTGAAATAATATAGCATAATATGCAAAAAATATTGCTTTTTCTCCTTCTATCTTCAGTATTGAAGTGGCTACACAAAAATTCACTAATTTTGATAAGTATTTTTTAAATGCATGCTGATACGACAGCTGTCACAATACAATCTAACAAAATTGTTTCGAATAAAGTTAAAGATAGCTAAATGCTCCTACAACCATCTTAGGGAAAACACCAAACTTTTTTGCTAACCCAAAAGATTTGGTCTACATTTGCATGCTGCTAGCTCACCCAGAGATTCCAGCTGTAATTCTGCTGGATGTTTTAGCTTCGAAGTCTTACTACTTATAGCCTTGGGGAAGTCACTCACTGAGTCTTAGTTCCCATGTGTATAAAAGAAAAAGCTTGGATTTCCAGACTTTAGACCTCATGCTAATGAGTCAGATGGTGCAGTGGCAAAGAATCTGCCTGCTAATGCAGGAGATGCAGGAGATGTGAGTTCAATCCCTGGGTGGGGAAGATCCCCTGGAGAAGAAAATGGCAACCCACTCCAGTATTCTTACCTGGAAAGTTCCATGGACAGAGGAGTCTGGCGGGTTACAGTCTATGGGACTGCAACCACACAACTGAGCACAACAATGAGTTTATGGCAAACCTCTGTGCAGATTCAAAGTTCTTTGGCTAATTGGGATTACTGTTGGGAAATAGTAACTTCACAGTGATCCTATCTGCTGCCTGGCCCAGGTATAATCTATAGGAAATGCTCACAAATCCTTTGCTCCTAAAACTCCTGGTATTGTAGACCCACAGCAGTGCAGTCATCACTCTCCACCACTGTCATGGGCAACTGGAACTTTCCCAGAAGGGTGTCAGCACTGGTCCTCAGGGTGGATACTTTCTAAGCAGTTCCCAGAAAGACTTCTTCATTAGGCTTTCGGTGAGAGAACTAGCATCCTTCCTCTTGGAGGAATTAGAAAGGAGGAGTGTTGGAGAATTAGCATAGCAATAGTAATCAAATGAAATTGCTTCAAAAGGTTTCTTGCTCTTATATCCTTTCAGAGTCAAAGGGGGTTCCAAGAATATTGAAATACTACAAGCAGGGATGAAGCCATGAAATTAAAAGACGCTTACTCCTTGGAAGAAAAGTTATGACCAACCTGGATAGTATATTTGATGCAGGAGATGTGAGTTCAATCCCTGGGTGGGGAAGATCCCCTGGAGAAGAAAATGGCAACCCACTCTAGTATTCTTACCTGGAAAGTTCCGTGGACAGAGGAGTCTGGTGGGTTACAGTCTATGGGACTGCAAAGAGTCAAATGCAACTACA
This sequence comes from Oreotragus oreotragus, assembly GCA_006410675.1. Taxonomy (NCBI): domain Eukaryota; kingdom Metazoa; phylum Chordata; class Mammalia; order Artiodactyla; family Bovidae; genus Oreotragus; species Oreotragus oreotragus. Next base: position 59,949 of record SJYX01007554.1, read on the forward strand.
CAACTGAGCACAACAATGAGTTTATGGCAAACCTCTATGCAGATTCAAAGTTCTTTGGCTAATTGGGTTTACTGTTGGGAAATAGTAACTTCACAGTGACCCTATCTGCTGCCTGGCCCAGGTATAATCTGTAGGAAATGCTCACAAATCCTTTGCTCCTAAAACTCCTGGTATTGTAGACCCGCNAACCTCTATGCAGATTCAAAGTTCTTTGGCTAATTGGGTTTACTGTTGGGAAATAGTAACTTCACAGTGACCCTATCTGCTGCCTGGCCCAGGTATAATCTGTAGGAAATGCTCACAAATCCTTTGCTCCTAAAACTCCTGGTATTGTAGACCCGCAGCAGTGCAGTCATCACTCTCCACCACTGTCATGGGCAACTGGAACTTTCCCAGAAGGGTGTCAGCACTGGTCCTCAGGGTGGATACTTTCTAAGCAGTTTCCAGAAAGTCTTCTTCATTAGGCTTGCGGTGAGAGAACTAGCAACCTTCCTCTTGGAGGAATTAGAAGGGAGGAGTGTTGGAGAATTAGCATAGCAATAGTAATCAAATGAAATTGCTTCAAAAGGTTTTCTTGCTCTTATATCCTTTCAGAGTCAAAGGGGGTTCCAAGAATATTGAAATACTACAAGCAGGGAGGCTCTGCCTCATAGTTTGGTATCTGACCTAGGAAGAAACTGATTTTAACCTTCTGAAAAATACATAAATCTTTTCAGTTTACATTGAAATCACTTCTTCAACTACTCAAAGAGATGCTCATGTACACTCAAAATATCTCCTTAGCAAAAAGTCTTCTAATACCAGGCTCCAGGAGGCTGGGGGTGGCAGAGGGTGAGATGGTGGGATAGCATCACCAACTCAATGGACATGAACTTGAGCAAACTCCAGGAGATAGTAGGGCATCAAGCAGCCTAGCTGCTACAGTCCGCAGGGCTGGGACATGACTTAGAAACTGAATAACAACAACCACAACCACCAGTCTCAAGATAATCATTACACTTTTTTTCAAAGACTTCAAAAAACACAACCGATTCAACTAAGAACCATGCTTTGATTCCCATTTAAAATAACACCCATCAATTCAGAAAGCATGCAGACTATCCACAAACAAGACTATCCACATTCAGAAAGGCCTCGTGCGCTTCTGTATTTGTGCAAGTATGTCTATTTTGTGCATGTGCTTAGTATTTCTTAACTGGCCTTGCTGTCATTCCTCAAGTTCTCTCAAAGTGTGACATTCCGCCATCGAGAGGGGTACAGAAACAGCCACAAGATCAGTGTGAATGATGCTGATGATTATTGCAGAGACGTGAACTGAGGACAAAGCCTCCTTATTCTGTATTCAAATTAAACAATCTTCACAAGAGGAGGAGAGTGTAATTCCTTCCAGCAGAGGGGTGCAATGAAATAAACGGATGTGACAGATGTCCACACCATAATCCACCCTAATTACCATTCATTAGGATACCAGGTTTCATTTTGGTCAGGACTGATCACAAAGTGTGTGCAGAAACAGCATTTCCATTAACCCCATCCAGAAAAGATGCCCTTCTTCACCTTGGTGGGGGAACTTGGTAGGAAAACGAAGCCATGATGATCCCTGCTGAATCCAGTTCCAAGAGCAGACAGGATTTCAAGTTCAGGCTGAGCCCACCCAGAGAAGGGCAACTGTTTCCAAAGAGAAACTGAGGCTGTGTAGGACATAGAATGGTGAACCCGAGGGGACCTGAAGACCCTTATATGGGACAAGGTTTAGAAGGGGAAAGTATTGCTTTCATCTTTGTACTTGAAGAAAGGCCATTTCCTGATAAGAGGACAAATCTCCTTGTTTGTGTATCATTTCAGTGCATCTATGCTGTCTCTGCTGTTAGTGTGAAAAGCCTTTTAGCTTGAGTTGAAAAGAAACCAGTGGAGAGAGAGAGGAAAAAAAAAATAGAGGGAAAATGAGTGTACACGACCACCTGCTTTCCTGGGTAGATAGAAAGCGTCAAAAGAAAATACATGTGAGGTGCTTGGGGACATAATAAATATATGGCATTTTTTCTAGTACTGTCCTTCAGGATGTTGTTGAAAAAATGCTTTCATCTCCTAGGGCTGTGTGATCATCAATTTAAGGGAAATTGCTTCCACCAGCTGATGACGCCCAAATCCATATCTCTAATTTCAGACCCCTCTTTAGAGCTTGGTGCCCATATATCTAGGGTTTTATAGGACACTCATTCATATAGGCATCCAACAAGCATTTCGTAGGGTGTGCCATGTGGCAGGAAGGGGGTAGTGAGGAATCCATATGGTTCATCACTTAGTGTGGGAGACAAAGTTAAAAAAAAAATTAAAACTTATAAAGCTGGGGAGCAGAGACAACAGGAGCAATGAGCAGGAGCCTGACCTGCCTGGGGTCGTGGAAACCATGGAGGAAATGATACTGAAGCCAAGACCTGAGATCTGAGGACGGATTACTCCGGGAAAGCTCAGGAAGCAGAGGCCACGAAGATGGAGGAACAGGGAAGGGACACAGTCTTTTCAAATGCCTAGAAGGAAGAGAGATTGTGGGATATTGGGGAAAAAAATAACAGGGTAGTTTGGTGTGGCAGGGACATCAGTCATGCTTCAGGTCTGGTCCTCCTTTTGTATCTTCTTGTGAATGACATGACTCTCTTCCCAGTCACCCAGGGCATCTTCCTGTTTGCCTCCTGCAAGTCCAATAAATCATCAGCTTTCTTCTGAGAGCCTTCCAAATGGGTTTCCTCCTCCCCAAGCCCACCATCTCTCTCCGAGCTGGCAGTGACCATCTCTGTGCTCATCCTCCTCCTGCTGTTACCTTGTCTTTCTTCCAGCAGTGACTTACATCATTGACACAGGGCTCGCTCTAGAAGGTGGACGGCATCATCTCTTTTCCCACCAATGAACACTCATGGCCCTCCAGATTAACACCTGCTCCATCGTGCGCTAGATGGAGGTCTGGTGTGATCTGCCCTCTGCACAGCCTTTCAGATCCCACTCTACGGAGCTGCTTCAAAAGTGTGAAAGTGTTGGTTGCTCAGTTGTGTCCGACTCTTTGCGACCCCATGGACTGGAGCCAGCCAGGCTCCTCAGACAAGAACACTGGAGTGGAGAGCCTTTCCCTTCTCCGGGGGATCTCTCTGATCCAGGGATCAAGCCTGAGTCTCTGGCGTTGGAGACAGATTCCTTACTGTCTGAGTCACCAGGGAAGCCCCGACCAAGGAGCTGCTTCATGTGAGAGTTGATTTTATGTGTTAACATGAGCAGGTCATAGGTGAGCCCAGATATTAAGCTACACATTATTTCTGGCATGTCTGTGAGGGCACTGGGATGAACTTTGCAAGAAAAACAGTGGACTCAGTAAAGGTGTGCCCTCTCCAAGGTGCGTGGAACTTGTCCAATCCATTGAGGCCCAGAATAGAACACGAAGGCAGAGGGAGGAAGAATTCCAGCCCTTCCTGCCTCACGAGGGGATCAATGCTCCTGCATTCTCATTTCTCAGGCCTTCAGACTGTAACTGAATGATACCACTGTCTTTCCTGGGTCCCCAGCTTCCAGATGGCAGACCACAGTGCTTCTCAGCCTCTGTAAGTACAGAGCTGATCCCTTAGTTTCTATCTACTTACATAAATAGACTAGGTCTGACTCTGTGTGGCCCCATGGAATGTAGCCCACCAGGCTCCTCTGTCCATGGGATTTCCCAGGCAAGAATCCTGGAGTGGGCAGCCATTCCCTTCCCCAGGGAATCTTCCCAACCCAGGGAGCAAACCCAGGTCTCCTGCATTGCAGGCAGATTCTTCCCCGTCTGAATCACCAATGAAGCCCTAGATACCCTAATAAGTACGAAATGTGAAACTTGAGAGTCTGGCAAGACCTGGTAACTGAAATGTATGTCAAGGTTTTCTAGAGAAACAGAATGAATATTTTATATACACAGCTCTCAAGTTTCATGCGTCCTGCTTTCTCTTTCCAAGATGTGCCCGCATTGCCTGTCTAGCTAACTCTATTTAGTCTGCAATTCTCAGTAAAAACACTGCCATCTCTGAACAGCCCTCTTTGGTACATCCATTCCCAGTCTGAGTAGGGGCCCTGTGTCCTCCTGGGCAGTCTGTGCTTGCTTCTCCACAGCGTAAGTCACGGCATATCTCTTTACTGAGTCTGTCTGCCTTTCTCACTGGGTTCCAAGTGCTTTGGGGGTAGGTATACATTATTTAATCTCATATTAACTTGAGCACAGCATGGTGTCCCCAGGCATTCTCTAATTCTATCCTGCTTTCCTGATTGTCACAAGACATGTTTCTGTGTATTATCTGCTCCACGATGAGGCAGGCTTTGTGACACCAGGGAGTTTGTCTGTTTTGTTCAATCTTCAGCTTTCACAATGATACCTGGCACAGAATAGGTGTTCAAATCGTTGTGGATTTATTGAATGAATGAATGAAGTTAACATTCAAGCCCATATCTTGGCTTTGGCTCGTTATTTTTTCAACATGGCAAACACTTTTTCCCCCTAGTTTTCTTTAACATGAAATTTTCTAGTAACTGACTGTGTAACTTAGGACAATCCTTTCTCTGGTTCAGTATTCCCATCTGTGACATCAGGATTTTTTTAAATTAAAGTTTTATTTGTCTGTCTTGCAGGGGTGGGGATGTGTTTCCCATCTTTGCATTCCTAGCCATGATGTTTGATAAATATTTATTGAGTGAATGAATGAATGAATGATGGAAGTGTGGCGCCATGCTTATAAAACAACTGCCTTCATTAAATTTTCATGAGGATTAAATGAATTTATATATGTACAACATTTAAACAGTGTCTGGCACATGGTAAATAGTTGATAAGTGTTAGCTATCCTTTTCCTCATCAAAATTATTTCCATTCTCACTTTATATTCCTTAATTCTTTCAAATCACACCTCTGAAAGGTATCTCCTATCACAAGGCCTTCAAATAACAGCTATCTTAGTAATTTTAGGGGCCATAGGACTGTCTCGCGCATAGCTCCCAGCACAATGCTTTGTAGCTGTTCAGTCGCCCAGTCCTGTCTGACTCTCTGCGGCCCATGGCCTGCAGCACACCAGGCTTCCCTGTGCCCCACCATCTCCCGGAGCATGCCCAAGTTCATGTCCACTGCTAGGTGGTTGTTAAGTGCTTCTGCAGAACAGTTTGGAATCCCCCTTTAAAAATACTTGCATCTTTATACACAGGTCATCTCTTTAGATTGCCCACTACTGAACCCATCTGTGCTTTTCAGTAGAAAGAGAGTTTTTTGTATCTGTTCCTCCCACTTTCATTATGAATAACAGTTGTGAGCAGGATAACAACAGCATTTCTATTTTTATACATGACATTCATCCATCTGCTTTTCCAAACCTGGCACCTGAGCAAGATACATTCCACTCTAGATTTAGAAAGGAGCTGAAATTGGGGGGGTGAAAAAAAGCATCCTCAGGTGCTCCAAGAAGCAAATAAACACAAGGCTGGACTGTAGTCACCATTTCCATAGAGATGTTAAAAGGCCAACCTGAGTGTACAATTCCAGGTACTTTGGAGAGATGCAAGTCACACTATTTTCAGAGCTGGTGGCTTGCAATCCTATAGTGCCAATAAAAATTTTCATACCCTGGAAACTTACTACTAATAAAAATGAGATCTTTCTGGTGTCTGTGATGAATGCTGGTGGGTATTGAATAGGTTGTCTGATGCTGGTTTGTGAGACTGTCTGTAAGCATAAAGTTTATGCATCGTCCAAAAGATGGCACTGTTTATTTGTATTTTTATCATACTTAATTACAAATGTATCATGCAGGCACATTAATGAACTAAATGAAGATGGAACAGAGATATCATCCGCCACACAAATCAAACTGTCATTTTACTATAGGTCTTTTCTAACTCTTCATCTTCTTCCTTGGCAAATGAATATGCTCAAGCTGTTAAATGTAGTAACTGCAATGTCAGCAAAACTTTTACTTATTAAGTTGTTTTTTTTTTTTTTTCCTGCCTAAAGGGAATTCTGGAATCCACTTTTGAGATCATTACAGATGCATAATAGAAGAGGGGTAATCAAGACATATTTAACATTTTAATCCTGAAAAGCTTGATTTTCAAATGTGAGTTCTCTAGTGATCACAGGGAAACCAGAACTGGTAGCTGTGGGTCACTGGCTATTAGAAAGCATTGTTCTCTTTTTTTCCTAGATTCCACATATATGCTTTAACATACTGTATTCGTTTTTCTCTTTCTGACTTACTTCACTCTGTATGACAGACTCTAGGTTCATCCACATCACTAAAAATGACCCAATTTCCTTCCTTTCACAGGTACTGATGAACCTATTTGCAAGGCAAGAATGGAGATGCAGTTGTAGAGAACAGATTTGTGGGCACAGGGTGAGAAGGAGTAACTGGAATGTATTGAGAGAGTCGCACTGACATTTATACACCACTGTGTGTAAAACAGATAGCTAGTGGGAAGCTGCTGTGCAGCACAGGAGCTCAGCGCGGGGCTCTGTGCTGACCGCAAGGGGCGGGATGGGCAGCGGTGGCGAGAGGGAGCCCCAGGAGAGAGAGAGAGATGTATACTTATGGCTGATTCACTTTGGTTTACAGCAGAAACTAACACAATATTGCAAAGCGACTATAGTCCAATTTTTAAAAAATAAAAAGAAAGCATTGTTCTTTGAATTGCTTGTGAACAAAAGGTGAAAGCTTCAAAATAACTTTTTAGAACAAATAGGCGATTAGGCATGATGACATTGGTTAAATCCCAAGATATACTGGGGGATAGTTCCTTGTAGGAGTGTGGCACATGGATTTTTTAGGAGCATTTCTGACATTATGACATCAGTTCAGTTCAGTTCAGTCGCTCAGTCGCGTCTGACTCTTTGCGACCCCATGAATCGCAGCACGCCATTTTTTTTTTTTTTTTTGTATTATATGTAAAAGCTATTGCCAAACCCAGGGTCATTTAGGTGTTTTGCCATATTACTTCCTAGTTGTTTTATATTTTTGTTTTACATTTAAGTTTGTGATCCATTTTGAGTTATGTGTATGTGGTTAGTCACTTAGTTATGTCTGTCTTTTTGTGTCTCTATGGACTGTAGCCCACCACTTTCTTCTGCGCATGGGGATTCTCCAGGCAAGAATACTAGAGTGGTTGCCATACTCTCCTCTAGGGGATCTTCCCAACTCAAGGACTGAACCCTGGTCTCCCATGTTACAGACTGATTCTTTACCATCTGTGCCACCAGGGAAGCCCATATAGGATATGCATCTAGATTCTTTTTCCCCTCCTTTTTGGATACTGAGTGTCCTCATACCTTTTGTTGTAAAGAATATTTTTGTTCTGTTTTATTATCTTTGATCCTCTTTTGATTGCATTTTGGGTCATGTATTTTTGAGCTCTCTGCTTTGCCCTATTGATGTTTCTGACTAGTCATTTTGTCAGTGGTACCCTTTCTTGACTACTGTAGTTTTACAGTAAGTCTTGACATTATATGGTGTTTCTTCTCTAAAATTGTTCTTTTCCTGCAATGTTGGGTGGGTTATTCTGTTTTTTTTTTTTTTTTGCCACTCCGTATAAGCTTTTTTTTTTTTTAGTTTTATCAAGATATAGCTAACATACAATGTTGTGTAAACTTAAAGTATATAGCATAATAATTGACTTACATTCACCTTGAAATGATTACCAGAGTAAGTTTAATGAACATGCCTCATCTCATAGAGATATAAAACAAAAAATAAAAATATATTTTTCTTTGTGATGAGAACTCTTACATTTGCTCTCCTAGGAACCTATATATAGCATACAACAGTAAGTTGAATATATCATAGTGTATGTCATATTCCTGTTACTTATATTTCTTGTAAATTAAAGTTTGCACATTTTAACTATCTTTTCCCTCCCCCTCAACACTTTGCCTCTGGTAACCAGAAATCTTATTGCTCTTTCTATTTTATTTGTGTGTTTGTTTTTGTAGTGTAATTGACCTACAATTCAGTTAGTTCATGGTGGATGACATAGTGATGCAATATTTCCATACATTAGAAACTGATCACCACAAAAAATACAGTTACCACTGTAGCAATGCAAAGTTATTGCACAATTATTCCCTGTGTTCATTACTCTGCGTATTTTGTGCCCTGATGCACTTATTTTGTAAATTTATAGCTTTTAGTTTCAAAAAATTATTTTTTCCTTCCTTCAAATTCCTTCTCTCTGGCAACCACCTGTTTGTTCTGTGTATATATGACTCTCTTTCTATTTTATGTTTGTTCATTTGCATTGACTTTTAGACTCCACATAGGAGTGAAATCATATGATATTTGTTTTTCTCTGTCTGACATTTCATTAGCATGATATACAGTTTCCATTTGTGTTGTCACAAATAGCAAGATTTCACTATATTTTTTATTTCATTAATTTTTAAATATAATATTCCATTATATACCTAAACCACATGTTCTTTAGCCATTCATCTATCTATAGACTTTTAGAATGCTTCCAGGTTTTGGCTATTGTGAATAGTGCTGCTACGAACATTGGGATACACATCTATTTTAATTATGGTCTTTTGTATTTCTGGGGTGTCATTTTTTTATCCCATTATGTCTTTTCATTGGCACATTTAATCCATTGACATTTAAAGTAAGTGTTAATTTGTTTGTATTTATTATCACTTTTTCAATAGTGTATGTGTTTTTTTTTTTACTTCTTTTTTGTTCTTTTCTTTAGTATCTTCCCTAATAATTTGATTACAAATTTTAGCATTATGTTTGGATTTCTTTCTCTTTTTTTGTTGTCTATGCACCTTTTTTATATTTTTGATTTGTGGTTATGATGAGTTTTTATATAATAATATATTCTTACATATATATATGTATATATATATATGATGTGAAACAGTATATTTAATTGGATAATCTCTAGTTAAAACACACCCTAACAATGCTGCATTTTTATCTCTCTCCCAAGCTTAATGTTTTTGACATCATATTTTATGTTTGTTTGTGTGTGTGTGTGTGTGTGTGTGTGTATGTATGTATCTCTTAACAACTCATTGTGAATATAAGTGATTTAACTACTTTGCCTTATAACCTTCCTACTGGCTTTGTATGTGGTTGATCTACTGGCTTTATTACAATATTTGCCTTTACCAATGAGTTTTTCGTTTTTAAATTTTCATGTTTTGAGTTGTCTTTTGTTTACTCAGAGTCCCTTTCACACTTCTTGAGAAGCTAGTTTAGAGGTGCTTATTTCTTTTAGCTTTGCTTGTCTGTAAATCTCATCTCTCCTTTAAATCTGAATGATAGACTTGCAGGTAAAGTGTTTTTGACTGTAGCCTTTTCCTTTTCTCACTTTAAATATGTCATGTCACTCTTTTCTGGCCTGCAAAGTGTCTGCTGAAAATTCAGCTGATAGTTTTATGGGAGTCCCTTTGCAGGCAACTAATCATTTTTCTTTCTGTGTTTAGTATTTTCTCTCCATGTTAAATCTTTGCCATATTAATTACAAAAGGTCTTGATGTGGCCCTCTTTGAATTGATCTCATTTGAGATGTTCTGTGTTTCCTGGATCTGCTTCTCTTCTCAGATAAGAGATTTTCAGGTGTTAAATCTTTACCATTTTTTCCCTGTATTCTTCTTCTTGGATCTCTATAATGCAAATGTTAGAGTGCTTGATATAGTCTCAGGAGTCTCATAAATTGTACAATATGGGTTTATTTTTTGTTAATATTTATTTATTTATTTGATTGTGAGAGATCTTAAATGCAAAACCCAGGATCTTTTTCGCTTCATGCAAGATCTTTGTTGCAACACACAACCTCTCTACTTATGGCACACAGGCTCAGTAATTACAGCACATCGGCTTAGTTGTATACCTTCTTGCAGGTAGTAGAGTGGCAAAATTGTAATGACATTACATTTTGAAATAAGATAATCCTCTATGCGAGACAGCAAAAGAGACATAGGTGTACAGAACAGTCTTTTGGACTCTGTGGGAGAAGGTGAGCGTAGGATGATTTGGGAGAATGGCATTGAAACATGTATATTATCATGCGTGAAACAAATTGTCAATTCAATGCATTATACAGGGTGCTCGGGGCTGGTGCACTGGGATGACCCAGAGGGATGGGACGGAGAAGGAGGTGGGAGGGGGGTTCAGGACGGGGAACACATGTACACCAGGGGCGGATTCATGTCAGTGTATGGCAAAACCAATACAATGTTGAAAAGTTAAAAAAAAAAAAAAAAAAAAAAGAAATACAAGAATATGGAAAAATTGGAAACGTTTAGGTATTGCTGTTGTTCAGTGTTTGGAAACTTACATATGTATTCTGCATATATTTAGTAATATCTGGTAAAATCTTGGGCTTCCCATTTCACTCAGTTGGTAAAGAATCTGCCTGCAGTGTAGGAGATGTGGGTTCAATCCCGGGTTGGGGAGATCCCCTGGAGAAAAAAAATGGCAACTCACTCCAATATTCTTGCCTGGAGAGTTCCATGGATAAAAGTGAAATCTTATATGCAAATATGCACATTCATTAGTTAGCCTCACAGCAGAGTACATACATTCCAAAAATCTTTCCAGAAGACTGTAAAGAGACATTAATAAGGACATTCATCACCGTGTTGTAGATTTTGGTAACAGAGCTATAGGTAGATGACAAATCCTTTACAGGTGTCCCAGTGCTAATTTGTTTCAGTTTTGTCTGACTCCTTGGGACCAGCCAGGTTTCTCTGTCCATGGGATTCTCTAGGCAATACTGGATTGGGTTGCCATGCCCTCCTCTAGGAGATCTTCCTGGCCCAGAGGTGGAATCTGTTAGATCTCCTGCATTGGCAAGTGAGTTCTTTACCACTAGCGCCAAATGGGAAAACCCTCCATTACTGGTGGGTTGCATTTTTATCTGTGATATATATATATATATGTGATACATATATATGATATGTGATATATATATATCACATATCATATATACATGTCACATAAATATGTGTAATATATATTATAATGTGTAGATACACATATCATATGTATGCATGTGATAAATAAATAAAGGAAATATAATAGGCTAGACTTATTATCAAAATTCAGTATATCTCAAAAACCTAATGT
>SJYX01007554.1:98357-109220 GCA_006410675.1 Oreotragus oreotragus
TCCCCTGCTCCTCCTATCACTGCAGATGGTGACTGCAGCCATGAAATTAAAAGACGCTTACTCCTTGGAAGAAAAGTTATGACCAACCTAGATAGTATATTCAAAAGCAGAGACATTACTTTGCCGACTAAGGTCTGTCTAGTCAAGGCTATGGTTTTTCCTGTGGTCATGTATGGATGTGAGAGTTGGACTGTGAAGAAAGCTGAGCGCCGAAGATTGATGCTGTTGAACTGTGGTGTTGGAGAAGACCCTTGAGAGTCCCTTGGACTACAAGGAGATCCAACCAGTCCATTCTGAAGGAGATCAACCCTGGGATTTCTTTGGAAGGAATGATGCTAAAGGTGAAACTCCAGTACTTTGGCCACCTCATGCAAAGAGCTGACTCATTGGAAAAGACTCTGATGCTGGGAGGGATTGGGGGCAGGAGGAGAAGGGGACGACCAAGGATGAGATGGCTGGATGGCATCACTGACTCGATGGACGTGAGTCTGAGTGAACTCCGAGAGATGGTGATGAACAGGGACGCCTGGCATGCTGCGATTCATGGGATCGCAAAGAGTCGGACATGACTGAGTGACTGAACTTGAACTTGAATATGTCTAAAGAAAGTTTAAACCCTTTTTACTTCAATAGAAATTGTTAAGAGAAAGAAAATATGCCATTTACTATAGATGCTATAGTTATAACTATCAGTACAGTTCAGTTCAGTCACTCAGTTCTGTCCGATTCTTTGTGACCCCATGGACTGCAGAAGGCCAGGCCTCCCTCTCCATCGCCAGCTCCCGGAGTTTACTCAGACTCATGGCCATTGAGTTGGTGATGCCATCCAACCATCTCATCCTCTGTCATCCCCTTCTCCTCCTTCCTTCAATCTTTCCCAGCATAAGGGTCTTTTCAAATGAGTCAGTTCTTCGCATCAAGTGGGCAAAATATTGGAGTTTCAATTTCAGCCAAGAGTCCTTCCAATGAATATTCAGGACTGATTTCCTTTAGGATGGACTGGTTGGATCTCCTTCCAGTCCATGGGTCTCTCCAGAGTCTTCTCCAACACCACCGTTCAAAAGCATCAATTCTTCAGCACTCAGCTTTCTTTATGGACCAGCTCTCACATTATATATGACTATTGGAAAAAACATATCCTTGACTAGATGGACCTGTGTTGGCAAAGTAATGTCTCTGCTTTTTAATATGCTGTCTGGGTTGGTCATAACTTTTCTTCCAAGAGCAAGAGTCTTTTATTTTTTTTGTTTTGTTTTGTTTTGTTTTTGTATTTATTTATTTTTTTACACGAACTCCCAAACATGAACCCCCCTCCCACCTCCCACCCCACATCTTCCCTCCAGATCATCCCCATACACCAGCCCCAAGCATCCTGCATCCTGCATTGAAGCAGTCACCATCTGCAGTGATCCTGGAGCCCCAAAAACTAGAGTCTGTCACTGTTTCCAACTTTTGTCCATCTATTTGCCATGAAGTGATGGGACCAGATGCCATGATCTTCATTTTCTGAATGTTGAGCTTTAAGCCAACTTTTTCACTCTCTTCTTTCAATTTCATCCAAAGGCTCCTTAGTTCTTCTTCACTTTATGCCATAAGGGCGGTGTTATCTGCATATCTGGGTTATTGATATTTCTCCCACAATCTTGATTCCAGCTTGTGCTACATCAAGCCCAGCGTTTCTCATGATGTATTCTGCATATATGTTAAATAAGCAGGGTGACAATATATGGCCTTGACATACTCCTTTTCCTATTTGTAACCAGTCTGTTGTATCATGTACGGTTCTAACTGTTGCTTCCTGACCTGCATACAGATTTCTAAGGAGGCAGGTCAGGTGGTCTGGTACTCCCATCTCTTGAAGAATTTTCCAGAGTTTGTTGTGGTCCACACAGTCAAAGGCTTTGGCATAGTCATAAACAGAAGTAGATGTTTCTCTGGAACTCTCTTGTTTTTTTGACTATCCATCTGTTGGCTATTTGATCTATAGTTACTCTGCCTTTTCTAAATCCAGCTTGAACAACTGGAAGTTCACAGTTCATGTACCGTTGAAGCCTGGTCTTCATAGAACCGTTCATCTTCAGCTTGTTCAGCATTACTGGTAGGGGCATAGACTTGGATTACTGTGATACTGAATAGTTTGCCTTGGAAACAAACAGAGATCATTCTGTCTTTTTTGAGATCACATCCAGTTACTGCATTTGAGTCTTTTGTTGACTATGATGGCTACTCCATTTCTTTAAAGGGATTCTTGCCCGCAGTAGTAGATATGGTCTTCTGAGTTAAATTCACACATTCCAGTTCCATTTTACTAATACTGCAGTAAAGAAACTGAATGAAGGCAGGAGTGAGAGAGAGAGAGGATAGGGAGGTCAGGAAAGGCCAGGGGTGATATATTCTTATCTTATAAGAACAGGGTCAAAATACTATTTCTAGAGTTGATGGAAAGGGGATAAATGTATAGATATAGTATTTAAGTTACAAATATAATGAGGAAGTAAAAAAAATATGATATAACTGTATTGGTTGGTTGTGGAGGAAAGAGAGAGGAAGGAGGGTAGTTATAACCTGATAGAAAATCAGCAGAACATGTCTATCATGAACTAATCATTGTTTCAATTTTCACTCTTTAGAAATATGAAACAACTCCAAAAAGTTAAAACCCTGAGCTATTTATGAACTATTATATCTCTAGCTATGGGATTGGAGGTATAGCCAGGGAATGTCTACTTGTTACTTACTATAGGAATATCTCCAACTTTTGGTTTATTTTACTATAAATATATTTCTTAAAAATTTGAAATAATTAAAAAAATTAAAAGTAAATTATTCTTCATGATATCAGCTGGTCCAAATGCAGAGGATACACTCTGCTACTATCAGTGGAAAAAAGATGCATTATGAAATTTTAAATGGCTTTCACATTTCTAGCAAAGGCTGAAATGCTAAACTGTGTTTAACAGAACAACTCTGAGAGCTTTGCCTCAGAACCAAACTACCCAGGGAGTTAATGCATCTTCTGTTACCTAGAAGCTGGTCATGATTAGGAAGTTATTATGAGGAGACAGCTCTGAGCAACAATACCATGATCCTGGATAGGTACCCAAGAGTTATTAGACAATTCCAGCAGGTGTTTATCAGCAGGAAAACCTCACACACATACCCTAGGCTCCTTTCTACCTTCTAAGTTTCACGTGTGCTATGCTCAGTCATGTCCAACTCTTTGCAACCCTGTGGACTGTAACCCGCCAGGCTCCTCTGTCCATGAGATTTTCCGAGCATGAATACTGGAGTGGGTTGCCATTTCCTACTCCAGGGGATCTTCCAGACTTAGAGATCAAAACTGTATCCTGCATTGGCAAGCATATTCTTTACCACTGAAGCACTGAGTAAGCCCCAAGTTGCACATTCAGTTCAGTTCAGTTCAGTTGCTCAGTCATGTCTGACTCTTTGTGACCCTGAGACCCAAAACTACATAAAAAAAACTTGAGTTTCTAGTGTTTTGGGGAAATGTAGGTTTTTAACTTCCCAGCCTCTGGAAGTTAGAAAGTTTGTATGGAGCAAGGTGAGAGTCAATTCCCTGACCTATGACCACCACTTAGATAACGGAACATGAATTTTTAGTTTCCTAGGATTTACAACCAAAAGAACATACCATAAAAGATTATTAAAATAAGTGAAAATGTTTGTAGAAACTGTACATTATAACAAAACATATTTTTTTTCAAATAGCTCTCCATAATAGAAATTCAAACATTACACTTTGTTCATTCATTAACAATCACAGCGGGTAACATGAAGGTATGTTTTAATTTCTTCACTTGTAATTATGATGCAACTTCAATTTAACTATTATTGTCTCTTTTTTCAGTGTTTCATATAATACTGAAATTGAAGTTAAATTTTCTCTTTGAATGCAGACAGCTGGCAATACTAATCTTGTTAGGGAGTATATGTGCTTGCATAACTGTACCAGCATTAGCATTTACAAAGTCTTTGTGCAGCATTTTCTATCTTTACTTTGTTAACAACTCAGGTTTGTTGGACTACTTGTCTGTCAGTACAAAACAGAGAAAAAATTATTCTGAACTTATTAGTCATTGTAGTTATTATGTCTAGTATTCACTAGACTGCTCTACTCAGTTCATTGTAAACACAAAATATAGGATAACGCCAGTTCTCAGAATGCAATACAAGGAGGCCAGAAGGATTGATGGGTGGAAATAAGGCTAACAGTACCTTAACTGATTCTGCTACAGAACAGAACTTATTGATACATTCCCATGTATCAAGGTATACATACTAAACTGATTATAAGTTAAATTACTCAGGAGAAGAAGTGGCCAAAAGAAAAGTCAAGCTTGAAAATAAATCTTACAATTGAGTAAAGGAATTACAAAAAGGAAAACAAAGGAACAATATAAAATAATATTTATAAAAGTGATATTAATTTTAAGATTCAATAAAATAAAATATTTTCATAATGAGTGGTAGCTAATATCCAATATGTTCAGCTTAAGTACTTTATATCTAATATCTTGTTATATTTATATATGGGCTTCCCAGGTGGCTTAGTGGTAAAAGAATCTGCCTGCCAATGCATAAGACACAAGAGATGGGGGCTCGATTCCTAGGTGGGGCAGATCCTTTGAAGTAGCAAATGGCAACCCACTTCAGTATTCTTGCCTAGAAAATTCCATGAACAGAGGACCCTGATGGACTACAGCCTGTGGGGTCGCGAACAGTTGGACACGACTGAGCATACACACACATATTTAAAAGGATGATACAAAATATAGCCAGGTTCTTTCTCTTCTTAAGAAAGAAGAATCAAGATGATCCTAGACACCAGTTCAGGCAGAATTTCTTCTTTAATGCTGCTTTTACCCGGATGATATCATTTACTTTGCCCTCCTCAACCCTAGCCTGGATCCTGAAGCTTCTTCCATGCAAAGCACAGACTCATATAGCAAGGATAGGAAAATTCCATTTATGTTGCCAGAGTACATTAACTGGGAAAGTGGAGAAAAGATATCAAATAGTCAATAGTACAGTGGAAATGGGAAAAAAAAGAGGCACAGTGGAAAGTAAGTGGCACCAATTAAAATTTTTGGAAAGTTTTTTCTTTAACAGACATAGAATAAGTCAAATTAATGTATTTTTACACACAAACAAAAATAACAGGATATTCTTAAGTCTTAAATAATAATTTGCTACCTATATTATATATTTAAAAAGGAATTAAAATAGATTGTCTATGTGTCAGTAGTTTTAGTATATGTATGAATATCTGGATATGGAAAATGACACACAATTATATATTTAAAAAATTTATAACTATTTTCAGATTGTAGTCCTAATTTGTGTTGTGCATTAACAGATGATACAGGTAAAAATAAACATAGTAAATATATACAATTAGTATCTTGAAGTGGCATGAGTTACTTTTACATATTGAGGTTATATTTTAAAAAGAACTAATAAAGTAGTTAATTATATTAATGACTGCTTCAGTTTTTTTTAAATTTAATTTAAAAGAATAAATTTAGCTTAAGAAGAAAAATATGTTAACTCATAACAATGCAATTTTATTTAGATTTATTTTAGGATACACATGTTCACAAGGGAAGTAAAATGCATTTGTGCTTGAAAGAATCTAAACAGATGTTCACTTAAGTTCTATTCATTAAGCAGACTTGAATAAAATGCTCCTGAACATGCACCGTAAAGTATTTTTTCATTTAGGAATATGTTCACTCTCCTTTTTTATAGATATTTTTTAAATAAAATATTGAGTAAAACATCTAGAACCTCTGTCTCTATACTTTGTAACCCAGTATATATGGACCACACTGTAACTTTATGATGGATACTGGAAGAAGAAAAAATAAGAATCAATCTGACAAATTTTACAATAATTTAACATAATTAAATTAACAATTAAAATGGACAATGACTAACAATGTGACAATTTGAATATGTTAGCTGTTATAAAAGGCTGCGTTTTATATAGATGGTATAGTATAGTTTAAAGTTCAGTCATCTCAGGGCTTCCCCGGTGGTTCAGTGGTAAAGGATCCACCTGCCAATGCAGGAGGCATCGATCCAATCCCTGGAAGATCCTACACGCTGCAGAGCAACTAAGCCCAGGTGCCCTAACTACTGAGCCTGCACTCTGGAGCCCGGGAGCCACAATTACTGAGCTGAGCCCACATGCCGTGGACCCTAGAACCATGCTCCACAAAAGAGGCAACTGCAATGAGAAGACCACACACCACAACTAGAGTAGCCCCCACTTGCCACAACTAGGGAAAAGTCCATGCAACAATAAAGACTCAGCACAGCCAAAGAGAAAAAAATAAAAAATAAAAAAAGTAAAAGTTCAGTAATCTCAAGGACAGTATAGTTCTGAATGATAAAATATTTTATCATGGTAAGACTTTAGAACATCAGAAAATCTGACTCCAATGCTATATATAAAGGATTTTTATACTAAATTAATGAGATAGCTTTCAGATAGTATTCTCAATAATTTCAAAACCTCTCAAATTCAAATGAACGTATAGATTTTGCATTTGCATAAATTATGGAATTTATAATTTAGAAGTCTTCAGTGCTTTAATGAATAAAGTATAATGAAAGAACACACATTTTGTTTCAACTATTGCCTATATGGATAATTTCCAAGGAAAATAACCAGGGCTCAGAATTTCAGTAGATATGTTTCTTTAGGTCCAATGGTCACAAGTCAAAAAAGCAAATATTATGAGGAACTGAGTCAATTAAATGTTAAGTAGTTCACTTCCGCCAGGCAAAATCTATAATATCAATGCTACAATCAGAGCGTGGGTCAATCGTAGGAAAAATCAAGACATGAAGACATAAAGAAATCATAAAACAGATAAAATGCATGATGAACTTCACTTTCAAATTTAAGGTACATAGCTGTGCTCAGTTTACCATTTCAGATAACTTCTTTTATTAATCCCATTCTGATATTTAGGGCAAGAAATTTTTCTCCTTGACCAGAAAGAGGTATCCTTTTAAAATTTATTATTATAACACTTATCGATATAGTATTTGAATAAACTACCGTGAACTACCAAGAAATACCTGTGATTAATTCAAAATATAGATGTAATTCAAAACTATTTATAAATATAATAATTATGGGATGATAAAGATAACTTGTATCTTAAAATATAACATATATATAATTTAAATGTATAAAATTAGAAGAATATTTAATAGTAGGTAGGAAGTAACTACCTAACAGAAAGATGGATGCACCATAAATAGGACAAATTAATTATAATATAGGTAGAACCCTAAAGTAGTGACATATTTGTATTTAATAAAAAACAACTGGTTAATAAATAATAACTGATTAACTTTTTAGGAAGAAAGACAATATGAACCTATAAAAAGTAAACTCCTGATTAAACCCAGAAAGAGAATAAGAAAGCGAAACCAAATAGTTTTTAAAAGTTTAGACGAATTTATGCTTGATATTTCAGTGGGGAAAGATCTATTTATTTCAGGCAATACACAAAATCTAGAAAGGATGATAATTTTTTTTAATGGGCAAAAATGGCCTTATGAATAAGCACAAATTTGTGCCTGAAAGGCTATGAATGCCCAACTTTTATCCTAGATATTGTCACCAAAAATATTAATAAGTATAAGTAAAAAGTGTATCTATTCATAGTGTGACAATTAACTAGATTCATATCACATAGGTGTCAGTCCTCCTCTTCCAAAGTCTTCCTTCATACTTCCAATTATTGTTAAACAATTCTTCCAGAGTCATTCATTAAACAGTCGCTAATATGCCCCATTGATTTGAAATTATTTCTAAGTTCAGTAAAACAGAAACACTATGGCAATTAAGTTGAGGGATGGAATCTCTAGCTGAAATTGAAAACTATTCATGATGATGATACTATTTTACACTTGCAGGTATAAATATCTCCCCAAAGAACTAACAAAAAGAGTAAAGACAGAAATCCAGAGGAGTTAGAAAAGCACTAAAGCTTATTTTGTTCAAGTTTTTGCCAATCTTGGTGAACCCAGGCTTATGTTATCACAGCCTACCTAAGCAGGGGGATAGAGGATGAGCTTTGTCATTGCTGAGTTGCTCAGTCATGTCTAACTCTTTCCAACCCCATGGACTGCAGCACAGTCAGGCTTCCCTGTCCTTCACTATTTCCCAGAGTTTGCTCAAACTCATGCCTCTTGAGTTTGTGATACCAACCAATCATCTCATCCTCTATCACCCCCCTTCTCCTCTTTCCCTCAATCTTTCCCAGCATCATCAGGTGGCCAAAGTATTGGTGATCACATAGCTAAAACATAAACCCACGTGAAAATTTAACCCAAAGACTATAGAATGATCTCTCTCCCTCATGTATTTGATTCATACCAAAGGAACTCCAATACAATAAGAGAGAATTATAGCTGAAAGAACTACAAAACAGACTCACTCTGAAAAGACATATTTAGAAAAGTGGCTCAGTGGGTAAAGAATCTGTCTGCAATGCAGGAGATGCCATTTTGATACCTGGGTTGGGATTATACCCTGGAGGTGGGCATAGCAACCCACTCCAGTATTCTTGCCTGGAGAATCACATGGGCAGAGGTGTCTGGAGGGCTATATTCCATAGGGTCGCAAAGAGTTGGACTCAACAAGCAACTGAGCATGCATGCACACAAAGTCAAAAAAAGACAAACAAAAGTAGACATGAGGAATTTGAAGCCTCTGAAACCTACTGCCACATCAGCATTAAACACAGTTCACCATCTAGCCAGAACAATACAAAAGCAACAGCTGAAGACCTATTTACCTAAGTTCTTATATACAGCTTTCAACAATAACAGCAACAGAATCAAAAGGAATTCTAAAAGGCAAGAAAAAAACATGGTAGAAAGAGATAAAGCAATAATCAGAACAAGACTTAGATATGGCACAGATGTTGGAATTACTGGACAGAGAACTTAAATTTACTATGTTTAATATTTAATGGTTCTAGTGGAAAAGGCGGGGAAGGCAATGGCACCCCACCCCAGTACTCTTGCCTGGAAAATCCAATGGACGGAGGAGCCTGGTGGGCTGCAGTCCATGGGGTCGCTAACAGTCGGACAGACTGAGCGACTTCACTTTCACTTTTCGCTTTCATGCATTGGAGAAGGAAATGGCAACCCACTCCAGTATTCTTGCCTGGAGAATCCCAGGGATGGGGGAGCCTGGTGGGCTGCCGTCTATGGGGGTCACACAGTCGGACACGACTGAAGTGACTTAGCAGCAGCAGCAGCAGCAGTGGAAAAGGTCGACAATAAGCCAGAATAGATGGAGAATGTAAGCAGAGAGATGAAAATACTAAGAAACAATCACAAAAAAAACAAGAGAAATCAAACTTTTGTGACAGAAATGAAGACTGTTTTTGATGGGCCCATTAGTAGACTTAGCACAGCAATGAAAAGAATCAATGAGCTTGAACCCATGTCAATAGAAATTTCCAGGCCTGAAATGCAAATCAATTTTTAAAAATGGGAAAAGTTGGAGAGAATAAAACACTGAATAATAATCAGACAGTCAAAAAGTGTAACCCATTGGAAGTTCAGAAGAGAGTGAGAATAGAGCTGGAAAGTATTTGAATTAATGACTTAGAACTTCCAAAATTTCATGATAGACACCTAACCAAAAATCTAGGAAGCTCAGTAAATACCATACAGGATAAATACATCATATTGAAACTGTAGAAAACCAAAGACAAAGAAAAAATCTTGAAGGAAGACAGAAGGGAAAACTGTCCTACTTGTAGAACAACAATGATAAGAATTACAATAAATTTCTTGTGATAAACCACACAAGCAAGAAGGAAGTGGAGTGAAATATTGAAAATGGTGAGAGAAAAAGCTCCCAACCTGCATTTATCCTTCAAAAGTGAAGGGGTAAAGTGAAAGTGACTGAATGTAAATAGCTAAACCATCTAATTACCTGATATTATACCCAACAATGGAGAAGGCAATGACAACCCACTCCAGGAAAATCGGAAAATCCCATGGACGGAGGACCCTAGTAGGCTGTGGTCCATGGGGTTGCTAGGAGTCAGACACAATTGAACAACTTCACTTTCACTTTTCACTTTCATACACTGGAGAAGGAAATGGCAACCCACTCCAGTGTTCTTCCCTGGAGGATCCCAGGGATGCAGGAGCCTGGTGGGCTGCTATCTATGGGGTCGCACAGAGTTGGACAAGCCTGAAGCAACTTAGGAGCATGCATACACAACAAAGGGCAAGCAGATGCTCTCACAGTGGAAACATGCTGTTCATTGGTCTACATTTGCATTATGATTCCTAACTTTGACTTTGCCCAATCTAAAATTCTCATATGTGACTACCATTTTCTCCTTAGTTGGGTCCTTTCCCTCATTGATATTACACTGTAGGTTTTTCATATCAGTGATAATCATGATGGTGTAATCACTCAACTAGAGCCAGACATCCTGGAATGTGAAGTCAAGTGGGCCTTAGAGAGCATCACTATGAACAAAGCTAATGGAGGTGATGGCATTCCAGTTGAGCTATTTCAAATTGTGAAAGATGATGCTGTGAAAGTGCTACACTCAATATGCCAGCAAATTTGGAAAACTCAGCAGTGGCCACAGGACTGGAAAAGGTCAGTTTTCCTTCCAATCCCAAAGAAAGGCAATGCCAAAGAATGCTCAAACTACTGCACAATTGCACTCATCTCCCATACTAGTTAAAGTAATTCTCAAAATTCTCCAAGCCAGGCTTCAGCAATACGTGAACCATGAACTTCCAGATGTTCAAGCTGGTTTTAGAAAAGGCAGAGGAACCAGA
>SJYX01007554.1:112150-130328 GCA_006410675.1 Oreotragus oreotragus
AGGCTATGGTTTTTCCTGTGGTCATGTATGGATGTGAGAGTTGGACTGTGAAGAAGGCTGAGTGCCGAAGAATTGATGGTTTTGAACTGTGGTGTTGGAGAAGACTCTTGAGAGTCCCTTGGACTGCAAGGAGATCCAACCAGTCCATTCTGAAGGAGATGAGCCCTGGGATTTCTTTGGAGGGAATGATGCTGAAGCTGAAACTCCAGTACTTTGGCCACTTCATGTGAAGAGTTGACTCATTGGAAAAGACTCTGATGCTGGGAGGGATTGGGGGCAGGAGGAGAAGGGGACAACAGAGGATGAGATGGCTGGATGGCATCACGGACTCGATGGATGTGAGTCTGAGTGAACTCCGAGAGCTGGTGATGGACAGGGAGGCCTGGTGTGCTGGGATTCATGCGGTTGCAAAGAGTCGGACACGACTGAACCACTGAACTGAACTGAACTGAATTACAGTTCTCATGGTTAACTGATATACCTGATATAATGGATATGCTTAATCAACTGTAAACAAGTCATTCAGGT
The DNA here is from genome assembly GCA_006410675.1 of Oreotragus oreotragus. NCBI lineage: Eukaryota > Metazoa > Chordata > Mammalia > Artiodactyla > Bovidae > Oreotragus > Oreotragus oreotragus. The sequence continues at coordinate 112,679 of SJYX01007554.1, forward strand.
CACTGGGCACTCCCAGGTAAATCAGTGTAATCATAAGAAATAATAAGATAAAAGAGACTATCACTAAATTAAGGTCAAATTATTGTTTCTTTGTCCAACGTGTAACAAGACAGTTTGGACTGAGAAACTTGCTCAATCTGTGTACCTTAGAAAGGTGCATCCTCTCAGCCCAAAAATGGAAAAGTTGACCTAGATATCAACATAGCTGATATGCTCACTGCATAGCTGAGGGTTTATGTGCATCAGTTCTCACCAATGGTTAAAGAGAATATCCTCCACACAAACTTAGTGTTTTTGTCTCTGATCCACTCTGTTCATTAAACAAATGTTAAACTCTCTACTTGGAATTCTCAAATATTGGAAATGGTGTCATGAATCAGTTCAGTTCAGTTCAGTTCAGTCGCTCAGTCGTGTCCGACTCTTTGCAACCCCATGAATCACAGAATGGGGGACATAAATATAGTGGTCTCAGATTATTTTAAGTTAATACCTTCAGTTGAGTTCAGTTCAGTTGCTCAGTCATGTCCGACTCTCTGCAACCCCATGAATCACAGCACGTCAGGCCTCCCTGTCCATCACCAACTCCCAGAGTTCACTCAGACTCATGTCCATCAAATCAGTGATGCCATCCAGCCATCTCATCTTCTGTTGTCCCCTTCTCCTCCTGCCCCCAATCCCTCCCAGCATCAGAGTCTTTTCCAATGAGTCAGGTCTTCGCATGAAGTGGCGAAAGTACTGGAGTTTCAGCTTTAGTATCATTCCTTCCAAAGAAATCCCAGGGCTGATCTTCAAAATGGACCAGTTGGATCTCCTTGCAGTCCAAGGGACTCTCAAGAGTCTTCTCCAACACCACAGTTCAAAAGCATCAGTTCTTCAGCACTCAGCTTTCCTCATAGTCCAACTCTCACATCCATACATGACCAGTGGAAAAACCATAGCCTTGAGTCTTGTTTACATGCCACTCTACATTATAAGTTGATAGGTAGAGTTTAGCTTTGAAAATCTGTTTTGACCAACTCCAGGGTGTAAGAGGCTGATTGCCACTGGGTCATTGTCAAGATGACATTACCTGTAAGACTCCTTGATGGTCAGGCATTTAGCCTCCTCATGGTAAAAACTCTACATGTCCATGTGCTCTTTCTTAGTTACAGCAAGAGTTATAATAACACTTTATATGCTTCAATTCAGTTCAGTTCAGTTCAGTAGCTCAGTCATGTCCAACTCTGCGACCCCAATGACTACAGCACACCAGGCCTCCCTGTCCATCACCAACTCCCAAAGTTTATTCAAACTCATGTCCATTCAGTTGGTGATGCCATCCAACCATCTGTTGTCCCATTTCCCTCTGTTGTCCCCTTCTCCTCCTGCCTTCAATCTTTCCCAACATCAAGGTCTTTTCAAATGAGTCAGTTCTTCACATCAGGTGGCCAAAGTATTGGAGTTTCAGCTTCAACATCAGTCCTTCCAATGAACACTCAGGACTGATTTCCTTTAGGATGGACTGTTTGGATCTCCTTGGAGTCCAAGGGAGTCTCAAGAATCTTCTCCAATACCACAGTTCAAAAGCATCAATTCTTTGGTGCTCAGCTTTCTTTATGGTCCAACTCTCACATCCATACATGACTACTGGAAAAACCATAGCTTTGACTAGATGGACCTTTGTTGGCAAAGTATATGCTTACATGTACAATATTCTATTTGCCTTGCATAATCCTGTAAGGGGGCAGTCTAAGTGATGATAGGTTCAATTGAGAGTTAAGGATAATTTCAGAGTTAAAGTATCTATCACCCAAAGTCACATAGGTAGTATGAGTCAAAGACCAAATTCTTCTAAACAGTAATGCATTTCTCTTCCCAAAGAACATTCTTTGGAATACTAGCTATGTGATATTGTCTATCCAAAATTTTATGAAGAATTCTTTTAGACAACTGCTTAATTACATTTATCCTTGAGCAATAAAAAGCAAAAACCTTATACTTAACAAAAGTTGTAAGAAATCTGTAAAGACATCCAGCATTTCCCAATCATATTTGATCTGAACAATTTTTCCATATAGCATCTCTTAATATTGCTTTTCCTTCACCAAAAGAGAGAGAAAAAAAAAAGAGGAACTTTAGAAATTCTTCAGTGCATCATTTCGCTACATCCACTGTCAGCACAGTGGTGCACACAGGCTGCCATCTTCTCTCTTAAAAGCCATTTACCAACTGGTGTTGCTGATTTTGCCCCTGTTCTGTGTGTAAGCTGTTCTCTAAAAGCCACTTCCTTCTCTTCCTGAACATAGATTTAAAAGGCACTTTCTAGCCTACTTTGCTGTTAAATACAGCTATGTGATGAAGTTCTGCACAGTGAATTTTTGCAAATAATACGACCGTTTCTCAGAGGCTCTCCTCCTCTCCTCCCTTAACTGGTAGAGATGTAGAAGGAGGCAGCAGACACCCTGGGGCTGGGGCTCTGAAGGAACTACAAGATGTACTAGCCTGAATTCCTTTTTGGCTACTTGGATAAGAGCCTTTCTCTGCCAAACACTCATATTCACTTAGTTCTATGAATGAATAAATAAATAGATAAATAAATCAACTGCTATTATGTTAAACCATTTTGACTTGAACGTGATTCAGTTTTTAAATAGCCATTTCTCTAATCTGAAAAATACACTTCGTATTATTTTTAACATATTAACCAGATCAATGGTAATGAAATATGTCAATTAAGGTCCTTCCTTTGCTTTGAATCCTCCAGCGGTTTCCCGCACAGTCCACGTTATGAACCAAAGATCTCAGAGTGGCTTGACTCAGGGTCCTATATGATCAGACTCATTGCTGCCTCTCTTACCACATCTCCAATACTTTTCATATGCATTCCACTCCACGTGGCACTGACTTAATTTCTGTGTAGAAATATTTCTGTGTTAGGGTCACTGCATTCATCGTTCCCTCTGCTTGATATGTTCTTACAATAGATACTGTTACAGTTCACTCTGTCACTCCATTTCTGCTTTTGCTCAATCACTTGGATGAGTTTTTGTTCCCAGACTACTTCATTTAAAAGCTATTCCTTCAAACCTGCTTCACCATGTCTTGTCACATTCCCAGGATGCATTCTTTTTCTCCATTATTACTGTTGTTTAGTCCCAAAGTCACATGTGACTCATTACAACCCCATGGACTGCAGCATGCCAGGCTTCCCAGTCCTTCACTGTCTCCCATAGTTTGCTCAAATTCATGTCCATTAAGTCAGTGATGCTATCTGACCATCTCATCCTCTGCTGCCCCCTTTTCCTTTCGCCTTTAATATTTCCCAGTATCAACACTTGTTAACATCTATATTATTTTTTAAACTTTTTTAAAGTACCATTTTCTTCTCTATAATTAATCTCCATGAAGACAGGTGTTTGCATTTTTTAAACTATATATTTAAGTGACTACTTAATTTCTATTGTCTGGCATAAATAACAGACTGAATCAGTGAGTGAACTGATGAGAAATCTGACAAAATTTGGTAAACAAATTTATTTTAAATTTCAGTGTATGAACCCGCCACGGGTGTACATGAACTCCAATACAGTACTGTAAAGTAAACTAAAGTAAAACAAAAAAAAAAAAAATAAATAAATAATAATAAATTTCAGTGTATGTTCATTACAACCTGAGAAGTTTAGGACAGTGACTTGATAAAGTCACTAGACTTATATCAATACAACCACAAGCACTATGACTGATATTAAGATTGAATGCATGAAAATGTCGATCATCTTTTGCAAGGATAAAATTGAACCTCGATTATATGTTCAAAATTAAACTTTCACAACAAGATGTCTAGTGCATATGTGTATCTTTTGAGAATCTTTAAACTGAAAGGAATGAGTTAGAGCAAAAGTTTGACATTTGTTGCTGACATTCAGATTCATTTTCCCATAAAGAGTTCCACCTCTGTCAGAGTCAACAACTATTCCAACAGCATGTTCCACGTTGTTAAAGCAGTGCTTATGAGTGTGATCACACCATTGAAACCAAGTCATTTCCCTACCCAGTTTGACGTGACTAATGTCATGTTCTGGCATCTTGACATCCTTGACATGACTGCTTCTACTTTTGAGTTCCTGAAACTTTCAAAATGAATGCCAAATACCAATTAATGACCAGTGTAGCATGCAATGCCTGTAGGGATGGAAACTGCCAAAATCCTAACTTGTTTTCCTATCAAACAATCATTGATTGCCAAGGCCTTCAGTCACTAAAATTATTTTTTTTTCCCAAAGGAATGATTGGCAACTAATAATCTCTAACTCTATTCAGCAGCTTTAAAACATAGTCAGTAAATGATATTTTGGATAGAAAAGGTTGTGTTTGGTTATCCTTGCCTACAGCAATTCAAACTAAGACAAGAAAGAAAAGGTGGCTAATGAAGACTTAGTAAGCCAGCTACCACTGAGGGTGTGGGATTGTACCTTGAGCTTGCTGGAGAAACTCTGCAGTACAGGCTGCATTCCTCAGAGATATACAACCTTAGGGGTGAAGGAAGTGGAATATGTATACACTGATGACTACCAGTCACTGATTGTGGATTACTCCTAGCAGACTTTAATGCCACATCTTTTCCTGATGGCCATAGGAGTGACCAAAGTGGACTTCAGCAGTAAAAGGAAGCTCTCGGGGATTATTTCAAATACAAAAACATTTAAAGAGCCATCACGGTAGTCGGGAATCAGATTGACATGCACTGGAGTGGTAAGGGTGGGAAAGTGTTATGTTCTCAGTTATATCCTACTCTTTGTGACCCCATGGACTTTAGCCAATGAGGCTCCTCTGTTCATGGAATTCTCTAGGCAAGAATAATGGAGTGGGTAGCCATTCCCTTCTCCAGAGGATCTGCATAACCCAGGGATTAAACTGGCATCCCCCACATTGCAGGCAAATTCTTCACCATCTGAGCCACCAGGGAAGCCCACGGGTGATAGAATATGGGCAAAACACTGACTGCATGTGCTACAGAGGTCACAAGCATTCAAGAAGAGGGATCTTCTGACTTGATCTCAGGATGAAGGATGAGGGTAGGAGCGCATTCTAGGAAGATGAAATTCAGAATATGGTTTTATCACTGAGGCTAGACTCTGGAGGTAGTAAGAGATTGGATAATAAAGGCACATGGGAATTGAATAATGAAGGACAGGGATTTCTGTTTCTTTGGTTTTATGTGCAGCTGTTTTATTCACATCTATATCCCCAAGCCTAGAAATAACACAGAGTATTATCTTCAGTGCATATTTGTTAAATTAATAAATGAACTATTAGATTTTTCTCATTTCCAAATTTTCTCATATTCTCCAATCTTACTTTTTTCCAACACAGCTATCTGGCTTATGTCCTTTTGGATGACAGCCAACCATCCCACTCATCAATTAAATTGAGATTATCACTATCTTTTATTTTTTTTTCTTTTTATGAGCTTGACCCACCCTGCCAATATGCTATTTATTTTCATTTCACCACTTTCAGTTTCATCCCTCCACTTGAAGTTGTAGAGGAAACTCTTACCCTTACTTTTATTCTATTTTTAATGTTACAGTTACCAGCTTCTGCCATTTCTTTATTTAAAATATTTTTTGGTTTCCCTTCTTCCTCCCCATTGTCATTGTTACTACTGTATCCTTGACCCACTACTTCAAGCCTTCTGACTGATCACTCAATTTCATTTGCTCACCCCTAACCTTTTATATAACATCTGATTTGACATTTCCCAAGACAAAAGTTTTATTATATTATTTCTGCTCATCACAAATAATAGCAATTTTTTAGCTTAATGCCACAAGCTATAGTATGTCTATCCTCACTCCTATGTGTACTTTCCTAGCCTGTAGAAATTGAATGGGAGGAAGGGGTTAAAGCAGTGGCTTGTGGTTTATCAGTTTCTGACTACCAGGAGACATACTCAAAGAAAGAAAGTAGCCTGGGTTATCTTTCTTGTAATCATAATGATAATGTACTTCCTGGTAAATAAACTAATACCATTTCCTACAGAAGCAAGTACTTATCCATAGAAAACTCTTAGTAGGAAGTCCCTGGTTTCATTTGTTTAGGTTAGACAAACTTGTAAATTTTGGGTTTTTGAACCACAGCTCCCTGGACAATGTCATATGAGCCCATAACAGTCTGGTTGTAAAATGAAGATGTTTCATAAAAATTCCTACTAGATGAGGTGATTTTCAAACCTTCCTAGGAATTTGGTCTATCACTCTAGGTTGGAATGCATGTCTGATGGGAAAAAGAAGGCCCAAAGAGACACTTAGAATATCTTACATCTCTCCCTTTTTTTTTGCTCCATGTTTCTTGACTGCTTGTTTCCTTGAAACTATTGGTAAAATTTGACACTAGGTAAAATTAGACCCTGTCTGACTTTATGCTTCTGATTTGACAATCTGATCCTCAGTGCTAGTTCAGAGCACAATAATAACACCTATCTTTCTCTCGGATTACAGAAACAAATGAAACATGTACAGAAGAGTGTGATAGAGAGACTAGCCTGGATTACTGAATATTCCTTTAATATGCAGACACAAGGGCTTCCTAACACCTTACCCTGGACTCAGTTCTTAAATCCCACTGAAAGATCAAACTGGACAGCCACAGGCATCCCTGCCAGGGCAGGAATCTTACTGACTGAGAGAGTCTGGAAAGGTCATCTGGTTGTAAAATTAAAAGCAAAGAAGAAGCTCAAATTACCAATCAGATAAATCACTCTTCATCCATAGAAGAAGAGAAAATGAGGAGTGGAAGAAAAGATTAGGGATGTTCCTCTTTCCAAAATCCTTCAAAGTGGAAGGCCCCTTTCCAAGAGGGCCAGCTGTGCTAGTGAATCTGAAAGCTCCCCTTTCCCTATTTAAGACTTGAGAAAAGCTTAGAGAAGGCAACTTAATTCAGAATTCAGTTCAGAATTAAGGTTAGTTTTGTTGCTTTTAGTAGACTAATAATACTGGAACAGTACCTCGGTCATTGGTTCCATGCCTGGATTCCTGTACTCTTAACCTCAAGACTTCACTTAAGTCCTTAGCTATTAATACGCACCCTTTACTCCAATGGAGTAAGACCTTTTAGAACTAATACCCCAAAAAGATGTCCTTTTCATTATAGGGGACTGGAATGCTAAAGTAGGAAGTCAAGAAACACATAGAGTAACAGGCAAATTTGGCCTTGGAATGCAGAATGAAGCAGGGCAAAGACTAATAGAGTTTTGCCAAGAAAATGCACTGGTCATAGCAAACACCCTCTTCCAACAGCACAAGAGAAGACTCTCTACACATGGACATCACCAGATGGTCAACACCAAAATCAGATTGATTATATTCTATGCAGCCAAAGATGGAGAAGCTCTACATAGTCAGCAAAAACAAGACCAGGAGCTGACTGTGGCTCAGATCAAGAACTCCTTATTACCAAATTCAGATTTAAATTGAAGAAAGTAGGGAAAACCGCTAGACTATTCAGGTATGACCTAAATAAAATCCCTTATGATTATACAGTGGAAGTAAGAAATAGATTTAAGGGCCTAGGTCTGAAAAATAGAGTGCCTGATGAACTATGGAATGAGGTTCATGACATTGTACAGGAGACAGGGATCAAGACCATCCTCATGGAAAAGAAAGGCAAAAAAGCAAAATGGCTGTCTGGGGAGGCCTTACAAATAGCTGTGAAAAGAAGAGAGATGAAAAGCAAAGGAGAAAAGGAAAGATATTAAGCATCTGAATGCAGAGTTCCAAAGAATAGCAAGAAGAGATAAGAAAGCCTTCTTCAGCGATCAATGCAAAGAAATAGAGGAAAACAACAGAATGGGAAAGACTAGAGATCTCTTCAAGAAAATTAGAGATACCAAGGGAACATTTCATGCAAAGATGGGCTCGATAAAGGACAGAAATGGTATGGACCTAACAGAAGCAGAAGATATTAAGAAGAGGTGGCAAGAATACACAGAAGAACTGTACAGAAAAGATCTTCACGACCCAGATAATCATGAGGATGTGATCACTAATCTAGAGCCAGACATCTTGGAATGTGAAGTCAAGTGGGCCTTAGAAAGCATCACTAAGAACAAAGCTAGTGGAGGTGATGGAATTCCAGTTGAGCTGTTTCAAATCCTGAAAGATGATGCTGTGAAAGTGCTGCACTCAATATGCCAGCAAATTTGGAAAACTCAGCAGTGGCCACAGGACTGGAAAAGGTCAGTTTTCATTCCAATTCCAAAGAAAGGCAATGCCAAAGAATGCTCAAACTACCGCACAATTGCACTCATCTCACACGCTAGTAAAGTAATGCTCAAAATTCTCCAAGCCAGGCTTCAGCAATATGTGAACCGTGAACTCCCTGATGTTCAAGCTGGTTTTAGAACAGGCAGAGGAACCAGAGATCAAATTGCCAACATCCGCTGGATCATGGAAAAAGCAAGAGAGTTCCAGAAAAACATCTATTTCTGCTTTATTGACTATGCCAAAGCCTTTGACTGTGTGGATCACAATAAACTGTGGAAAATTCTGAAAGAGATGGGAATACCAGACCACCTAACCTGCCTCTTGAGAAATCTGTATGCAGGTCAGGAAGCAACAGTTAGAACTGGACATGGAACAACAGACTGGTTCCAAATAGGAAAAGGAGTACGTCAAGGCTGTATATTGTCTCCCTGCTTATTTAACTTATATGCAGAGTACATCATGAGAAACGCTGGACTGGAAGAAACACAAGCTGGAATCAAGATTGCCGGGAGAAATATCAATAACCTCAGATATGCTGATGACACCACCCTTATGGCAGAAAGTGAGGAGGAGCTAAAAAGCCTCTTGATGAAAGTGAAGGAGGAGAGCGAAAAAGTTGGCTTAAAGCTCAACATTCAGAAAACGAAGATCATGGCATCCGGTCCCATCACTTCATGGGAAATAGATGGGGAAACAGTGGAAACAGTGTCAGACTTTATTTTTTTGGGCTCCAAAATCACTGCAGATGGTGACTGCAGCCATGAAATTAAAAGACGCTTACTCCTTGGAAGAAAAGTTATGACCAACCTGGATAGTATATTCAAAAGCAGAGACATTACTTTGCCGACTAAGGTCCGCCTAGTCAAGGCTATGGTTTTTCCTGTGGTCATGTATGGATGTGAAAGTTGGACTGTGAAGAAAGCTGAGCGCCGAAGAATCGATGCTTTTGAACTGTGGTGTTGGAGAAGACTCTTGAGAGTCCCTTGGACTGCAAGGAGATCCAACCAGTCCATTCTGAAGGAGATCAACCCTGGGATTTCTTTGGAAGGAATGATGCTAAAGCTGAAACTCCAGTACTTTGGCCACCTCATGCGAAGAGTTGACTCATTGGAAAAGACTCTGATGCTGGGAGGGATTGGGGGCAGGAGGAGAAGGGGACGACCAAGGATGAGATGGCTGGATGGCATCACGGACTCGATGGACGTGAGTCTGAGTGAACTCGGAGAGATGGTGATGAACAGGGAGGCCTAGCGTGCTGCGATTCATGGGGTCGCAAAGAGTCGGACACGACTGAGCGAGTGAACTGAACTGAACTTACTCTAATGGATGGCATCACTGACTGGATGGACATGAGTTTGAGCAAGCTATGGGAGTTCGTGATGGAAATGGAATCTTGGTGATCTGCAGTCCATGGAGTCACAAAGAGTCGGACACGACAGAGTCACTGAACTGAACTGAACTGACTTACTCTGTTGAGTTTCCTGGACTCAGCTCTGTACCCCTAATTTTTTCTGTACAGCTCTGACACTTTCACAGAGTTCAAACATTTGGATGTTCATGCCACATGATTTTGAACTGACAATCCAAGTCAATCTGCAGGTCACTCATATGCTTGATTTCTTAGTCATTAGTCATCCATCGGCTCTCTTATCTGAAATCATATCTTGACCTTAAACTGTCTGGATCACAACAAACTTTGGAAAATTCTTAAAGAGATGGGAATACTGGACTACCTTAACTGCCTCATGAGAAATCTGTATGCAGGTCAAGAAGTAATGGTTGGAACCGTACATGGAACAACAGACTGATTTAAAATTGGGAAAGGAGTACACCAGGGCTGTATATTGTCACCCTGCTTATTTAACCTGTATGCAGAGTACATCACCCAAAATGCTGGGTTGGATGAAGCATAAGCTGGAGTCAAGATTGTGAGGAGAAATATCAAAACCTCAGATATTCAGATGATACCACTTTATGGCAGAAAGCTAAGGGGGACTAAAGAGCCTTTTGATGAAGCTGAAAGAGGAGAATGAAAAAGCTGGCTTATAACTCAACATTCAAAAAACTAATATCATGGCATCCAGTCTCATTACTTCATGGCAAATAGATGGGAAAACAATGGAAACAGTGACAGATTTTATTTTCTTGGGTTCCAAAGTCACTGCAGATGGTGACTGCAGCCATGAAATCAAAAGATGCTTGCTCCTTGGAAGAAAAGCTGTGACAAAGCTAGACAGTGTATTAAAAAGTAGAGACATTACTTTCCCAACAAAGATCTGCATAGTCAAGGCTATGGTTTTTCCAGTAGTCATGTATGGATGTGAGAGGAGGATCATAAAAAAGACTGAGAACTAAAGAATTGATGCTTTTGAACTGTGGTGTTGGATAAGACTCTTGAGAGTCCCTTCAACTGAAAGGAGATCCAGCCAGTCAATCCTAAAGAAAATCAGTCCTGAATATTCATTGGCAGGACTGATGCTGAAGCTCCAATACTTTGGCCACTTGTTGTGAAGAATGGACTCATTGGAAAAGACTTGATGCTGCGAAAGATTGAAGGCAGGAACAGAAGGGGACAACAGAGGATGAGATGGTTGGATGCATCACCAACTCAATGGACACGAGTTTGAGCAAGCTCCAGGAGATGGTGATGGACAGGGAAGCCTGGTGTGCTGTACTCCATGGGGCTGCAGAGACTTGAACATGACTGGGAAACTGAAAAATAACAGCCTTGACTTCTGAGCCACCCCCTTTTACTGCCATCCTCAGCAGGAGATATTGACTTTATCACAGTGGTAGGTGCTAAAGGCTGTCACAGTATGTCCTATGCTCTGTGCACAATCTTACTTCCTACCAGATTGTAACATATGTTGTCTGCATACTCCTGTTTGTTTCCTCTTTGGATAGCTAGGCCAAGAATTGTAGAACTGAAGAACTACTGAGTAGTTAGGAAAATATCTTTTATAAATCTCTCATTTCACAAATGAGAAAATACGGTTCAGGTAATGTATTGTCCGGAGAAGGCAACAGCAACCCACTCCAGTACTCTTGCCTGGAGAATCTCATGAACAGGCTGACGTCTATGGGGTCGCAAAGAGTTAGACATGACTGAGTGACTTCACTTTCACTTTTCACTTTCATGCACTGGGGAAGGAAATGGCAACCCACTCCAGTATTCTTACCTGGAGAATCCCAGGGGTGGGGGAGCCTGGTGGGCTGCCATCTATGGGGTCGCACAGAGCCAGACATGACNAGTGACTTCACTTTCACTTTTCACTTTCATGCACTGGGGAAGGAAATGGCAACCCACTCCAGTATTCTTACCTGGAGAATCCCAGGGGTGGGGGAGCCTGGTGGGCTGCCATCTATGGGGTCGCACAGAGCCAGACATGACTGACATGACAGCAGCAGCAGCAGAATGTATTGTCAGTTGCTCAAATTTAGCACCGACTTTTCAACTTCAGGTTATCTGACCCTTAGTCCCATGCTCTTCCAAAAAAGAAAAAGATATGCTTACTTCTAGTGATTGGCTTTTGTTTCTGTACTTCATCCACTTGTACCTCATCCTTTAAATCTGAGCTCCTCTCATTTTTCATCTCTATAATTACTCCTTTCTTCTCTCAGCTTTGAATTCTTATCTTGTATGTATTTTCAGAAATACATTAGTTTTTAGACAATATTTAGTATTTAATTATTTGTGTGTGATATTTCATCTTCTTGAGAGCAGAGGTCATTTCTTATACTTCTATGGAACTTCCCATTTCAATTACTGAAATTTCAGTTATGTTTAAAGAGAAAACGTTTACTTTTTACGTATCTTTTTGTTTGTTTTATTATATCATTTTCCTTACAATAAAGGATTGTAGTTACAGGTTAGGGGCTTGCCTGGTAGTTCAGTTGGTAAAGAATCTGCCTGCAATACAGGAGACCTGGGTTCGATCCCTGGGTACAGAAGATAAGTTAATCACACATTTAAATGTGTTAACTTTATTAAAAGCTTCCAGTTGGTTCTTTCATTCTTTTTACTTCTGTGGAAATTTGCATTATTGTATAAGGTAAAAGAAGGACTAATTAACATAAATGAAGGCATTATACTCTGACAGTCTTATCATTTCTCAGTTCAGTTCAGTCACTCAGCAGTGTCCAACTCTTTGAGACCCCATACACTGCAGAAGGCTGGTACTCCCTGTCCATCACCAACTCCCAGAGCTTACTCAAACTCATGTCCATTGAGTCAGTGATGCCATCCAACCATCTCATCCTCTGTCATCCCCTCTCCTCCTGCTTTCAATCTTTCCCAGCACCAGGGTCTTTTCAAATGAGTCAGCTCTTTGCATCAGGTGGCCAAAGTATTGGAGTTTCAGCTCAAGCATCAGTCCTGCCAATGAATATTCAGGACCAATTTCCTTTAGGATTGACTGATCTCCTTGCAGTCCAAGAGACTCTCAGCATCTTCTCCAGCACCACAGTTCAAAAGCATCAATTCTTCAGCAGTCAGCTTTCTTTATAGACCAAGTCTTACATCCATACATGACTACTGGAAAAACCAGAGCTTTGACTAGATGGACCTTTGTTGGTAAAGTAATGTCTCTTCTTTACAATATGCTATCTAGGTTGGTCATAGCTTTCTTCCTAGGAGCAAGCATCTTTTAATTTTATGGCTGTTGTCACTATCTGCAGTGATTTTCCAGCCCAAGAAAATAAAGTCTGTCACTGTTTCCATCGTTTTCCCATCTATTTGCCATAAAGTGATGGGACCGGATGCCATGATCTTCATTTTTTGANTCTTTACAATATGCTATCTAGGTTGGTCATAGCTTTCTTCCTAGGAGCAAGCATCTTTTAATTTTATGGCTGTTGTCACTATCTGCAGTGATTTTCCAGCCCAAGAAAATAAAGTCTGTCACTGTTTCCATCGTTTTCCCATCTATTTGCCATAAAGTGATGGGACCGGATGCCATGATCTTCATTTTTTGAATGTTGAATTTTAAGCCAGTTTTTTCACTCTACTCTTTCCCTTTCATCAAGAGGCTCTTTAGTTCCTCTTCACTTTCTGCCATAAAGGTGGTATCATCTGTATATCTGAGGATTTTTATATTTCTCCTGGCAATCTTGATCCCAGCTAGTGCTTCATCCAGTCCAGCATTTCTCATGATGTACTCTGCATAGAAGTTAAACAAGCAGGGTGACAATATACAGCCTTGACATACTCCTTTCCTAATTTGGAACCAGTCTGTTGTTCCATGTTATCATTTCTACATAATGCTAATTAATGATCTTGAAATTATTAAATGACTAGAATACTAGGGTATACTACTTGACTTGTGGGTTTCCTAGGTGGCACAGTATTAAAAAATCTGCCTGTTAATGCAGGAGGCACAGGAAACAAAGGGTTCAATCCCTGGGTCAGAAAGTTTTCCTGGAGAAGCAGAGGGCAACAAATTCCGGTCTTCTTGCCTGAAAATTTCCAGGGACAGGGACTAGTGGGGTACAGTCCATGGGGTCACAAAGAGTCGAACACAAATGAGCATGCATTTGACTTTTACTTCTCCATAGTGAGAAAAAAATACATACTCAGCATGCCTCAGTTCTGACTACTGAAAACTACAAAGAAGCTAATACATTCATAATTTGTAATGAATAGTTATTACCAAGATTCTTTACATAAGGTGGGAGAGTAATATTATATAATTAAGGATCTTAACCAATCAGGTCAATAGAAGTACAAATTTGTCAATTACACCTATAATTCAAATTATATCATCTCTTAATGGCTAACACTAAATATGAAATATAGACAATTAAGTTTTCTTTTTGAATGATTGGCAAAATATACTGGTACAAATAGAGTTATAACAATAGCTAACTTTTTAAGGGCTTCCTTGGGTCAAACACTGAATGCAATGATTTAAACACATCTTAATCTAACATTCTCCATGAGGCACCTATTTTATCCTCATTTTACAAAATGGAAACTAAGATCTTCAGAGGTTAATTTCCCAACGTACATCTTGTTTATTGAGCAGAGGGACTAGTTTGTTTTTTTTTTTTTTCTGAATTGCTATATCTATGTCTGTCTATTTTTTTCCCACATCGTAGGAATACTATCATTTAATTCCTAGAGCTATTATGAGGGTTAATAGTAGATAATAGATATTAAGATGCCTAAGATAGTGAAAGTATTAAAGTAAAATACCTAGGATACTCCTGGCCTTCCCTTCATTCTGTTTATCCTTACAGCTCAAAGTGTGGTCCCCAGAGCACTACATAGAAATTTGCTATAAAAACAGAATTTAGGGTCTCCAGATGGCACTAGTAGTAAAGAATCTGCCTACCAATGCAGGAGACTAAAAGAAATGAGTCTGATCCCCGGATCAGGGAGATCGTCTGGAGGAGGGTATGGCAATCCACTGCAGTGTTCTTGCCTGGAGAATCCCATGGACAGAAGAGCCTGGCAGGCTACAGTTCACAGGGCCGCAGAGTCGGACACCGCTGAAGGAACTTAGCATGTATGAGTGCATTAGGGTCTTTAGTCCACAGTTAGAGTCACAGTCTGCAGTTTATGGAGATTGTCAGGTGGTTTCTAAAAACAAAGAAGTTCAAAAACCACTGCTCTCTACAGGAGGAGTATGTGGAGAGTGGACACAAATGGCCTTTACATTCAGCTTTATAGAACAAAAACTATTATTTTTCTTTATTAATCTATCTTTATTGAAAAATATCCCTGTCTTTTCAACTCTAAACATATCAAACAACTTTTCCAGAAAAAAAAGCACAAACTATGAAACAAATTATGTAAATAAAAGCTTCAAAGGCTTATTAGAATGTGAAAGCAGTGGAATTCAGGAGTGTATGACTGTGTTCCTCTTTTTTCCCCACTGAGATCAAAGAACTTATTTTCACTTGTCAATACATTTTAATTCTGGTGATGTTTACCATCCAGATCCTACCAATTGCAAATAGAATTTTTAGAATTATATTGATGACAAAGTAATGACAAGACAACCACAGGATCCATAAAGTACTGCA
This sequence comes from Oreotragus oreotragus, assembly GCA_006410675.1. Classification (NCBI taxonomy): domain Eukaryota; kingdom Metazoa; phylum Chordata; class Mammalia; order Artiodactyla; family Bovidae; genus Oreotragus; species Oreotragus oreotragus. Next base: position 127,948 of record SJYX01007554.1, read on the forward strand.
AAATGTGATTTAAGTTGTATAGTGTTAATCTTAAAGGTAATTAGAAATGATAGACTAAAGAAAAGAAATAAAATTGCCCTCACAAGAATTACAAATAGAAGATAAGCTGATTTACCCTGAAAAACCAGTTGGTAAATGATTATAAATGATGCCAAAACAATAGCAATTTAAGACATCAACTTTGTTTTGGGGGAAGGTTCTTATTCTCATTCTTGTTTTAAAAAACATCATTGTTAGTCTCTTTGTTCCTCATAGTTTTTTCTCAAACCCAAATTTGGTTTGGTATCTAGACTTAAGTATCATTTAACTCTGAATTATACGATTTGTTTACAACCTCCCCAATGCTGTATATTATTCACTGACTCCCTCAAATTACCTTAAACATCAGCTAATTAACATACCAACTCATGATATAATAGAGCTGTGTATCAAATCAGTCTGTAAATCCCTTTATCTGTCACCATTTTGATATGCGGAGCAGCATTTTTGCAACAGACTGAATATTTTATTGCATCTTAACTCTATATAATTAGAAAAATCCAAGTTTTGTTAAATAGAAGTATGGCTCAGAACTGTATTGCATTTGAGGAAAAAGATGAAACAGAACTGAAAAAACTGATTTGACTTCAGCAGATTTACCATATGTTTAAATATGAAGGGAAGAGAATTAACTTAGAGAACATGTGTAAAATACAGAAAATAAAATGTCAAAAATATCCCAGAATGCAACAGTTTGGCAAAGGTAGATGAGGAAAAATTTACCCCTTGGTATGGTTTTATCACTTCCTACTTGACATAATGTTGCACTCTGTAGGTGGTGTGCAAATATTTTCACACTTAATTGCTTCATCCATTATGATCGTGGAATGGGTGACATTCCAGTACCTTCTGCTCTTGTTTCAGGCTAAAACAAAGCAGTCTTGTCAGTAGATAATGACATCTAATGGATCTTCACTATCAATAGATAAGAGCATTGAACTATCTTCATGAAATAACAGCTTCCTGTGACAGCAACTATGTACCTTTTGTGATGGGTAGTGTGTTCATGCTCAGTCCCTCAGTTGTATCAAACTCTTTGCGACCCTGTGAACTGAAGCCCACCGGCTCCTCTGTCCATGGAGTTTTCCAGGCAAGAATACTGGAATGGGTTGACATTTCCTACTCCAGGGGATCGTCCCAACCCAAGGATTGAACCCAAATCTCTCGTGTCTCCTACATTGGCAGGCAGATTAAAAGAGCTTTATAACTAATGTCAGGTAGATGAGATGATAATATGATCTAGTAAAAGATGGATAGCATTAATTGAGAGCTTTGTGTGCCAGGAGCAGTGCTAATCCCTTTAAAAGGAAGCCTTTCATATATTCCCCTCTATGCAACATGAGAAAGGTATTGGTGCTTCATAGATAAGGCAGACAGTATAGAGGGTTTGTATTACTTTCCCCAGGATATATGCAGGGCACTAGAACCCAAGCTATTCCCACAGTAGCAAACTTTCTTAGCCATTTATAGTTCTTGGTGCCAAGTGTTTGTCAGAAGTTAACTAACTTAATCTTTTGGTGTCATTGTTCAGTCACTTGTCACACAAAAAAAATTAGTGACACACATAAGTCTTCCCTAACTCCATCTCCAGTCAACTTTTACATTCTGTTTCCTCATAGTATTAATATATCTTGAATCTCTCTTCTTCCATCCTTCCCCATTAGCAACTGATCACATCACAATAGTCTAATTGCCTTATTTTCCTCCATTCTTGCTCCCTTCCAAATTATTTTACCCAGCTGTCACACTGATCACGCTAAAAAGCCTATCCCCTTGTAGGAAAAGTCATTTGGATATTTCTTGATAGCTCCTAACAGCTAAGTGACAAGTAAGCAAACATACACTGAACAAGGAGTTGTAGTTGTAGAAACAACTTTGTAACTGCTTCCCTCTCTATACTTAAACCTGCTTCAGTTCAGTTGAATTCAGTCGCTCAGTCCTGTCCGACTCTTTGCGATCCCATGAATCTCAGCACACCAGGCCTCCCTGTCCATCACCAACTCCTGGAGTTCACTCAGACTCACGTCCATCGAGTCAGTGATGCCATCCAGCCATCTCATCCTCTGTCGTCCCCTTCTCCTCCTGCCCCCCATCCCTCCCAGCATCAGAGTCTTTTCCAATGAGCCAACTCTTCGCATGAAGTGGCCAAAGTACTGGAGTTTCAGCTTTAGCATCATTCCTTCCAAAGAAATCCCAGGGTATATCTCCTTCAGAATGGACTGGTTGGATCTCCTTGCAGTCCAAGGGACTCTCAAGAGTCTTCTCCAACACCACACTTCAAAAGCATCAATTCTTCAGCGCTCAGCCTTCTTCACAGTCCAACTCTCACATCCATACATGAC